>JAYJMH010038999.1:0-15486 GCA_036873815.1 Phacellophora camtschatica | reverse complement strand
AAAGTTGTGAGATAGCCAAAGCTAAATCAACACTGAAAGCTCTCAAGGGATGTACAAAACAGTTCGAGTAAAAGTTCACTCTTTGGGGAATCGATTAAAAACGCATACAATTGAACCCAGCTATCTCAAACCTTCAAGGGAAATGAAAATGTGTTCAAGATAGCAAAGTTGTGAGATAGCCAAAGCTAAACCAACACTGAAAGCTCTCAAGGGATGTACAAAACAGTTCGAGTAAAAGTTCACTCTTTGGGAATCGATTAAAGACGCATACAATTGAACCTAGCTATCTCAAACCTTCAAGGGAAATGAAAATGTGTTCAAGATTGCAAAGTTGTGAGATAGCCAAAGCTAAATCAACACTGAAAGCTCTCAAGGGATGTACAAAACAGTTCGAGTAAAAGTTCTCTCTTCGGGGAATCGATTAAAGACGCATACAATTGAACCCCGCTATTTCAAACTTTCAAGGAAAATTAAAATGTGTTCAAGATAGCAAGTTTTCGAGATAATCAAAGTTAAATCAACACTGAAAGTTCTCAATCGAAACAAAATCAAATCAAAGGTACTAATTAAATATGAAATAAAAACCTCAAAAACTAAACTAGATTAGCTATCCGAAAACAGAAAATTCTTATGTAGAGTATTAGACTAATGTAAGAAGATTCTAACTCTCCAAAGACATTGAGTCAGCATAAAAAATTAGCGCTTTTAACTCATAATACGATTGTATCTAGACATCAGCTCCAAGTCTTAAAACAAAACAAATTGTTATTCTCACCATTTTGAACTTTGAAGCAAGAACATTGGCATACTCCTCAGCATTTTGATCAGAAGGAATGAGAGTCGCAAATTTTTTGGATTGGACTGGATTCAAATATTTGTTACCACGAGGAAGAAATGTTTTCCGAACAGTTAACTGAAATAAAAAAAAAGGTGGTGAAAGAAAAACAATAAACAGTCATTTCAGAATCCACTCTTTCGAGCTACGGCTGCTGTCATTAAGGTATTTCTCAAAATTTAAGACGTTGAATGTTTTATTCTATAGTTATATATTCTGCAGGCAAAGTTTACTCTGAGAACCAATTTTCGCACTTTTACCTATTCTTTGTCATAATTGTAGTTATGTAAAGGATTTAAAAAGAATTTAAATGAGTAAGATTTTTGACCGTGAAAATTACATTAGGACGAAAATAATAAGTGTGGCACAAAATAATAATCCAACCTTTGCTGAATGTTCTAATTCTTCTCTCCGCCTTGCATCACCCAATCTGACAAATACAGAAGCACCGTCTATCAATTTGACCTGAAATAAAGTTATTACTGTTTCTTATTGCACAAGGAATTAGCTAAAAAATCGTCACTCCTGTCACGAAGGACAATAATTTTGTATTAATTTGACAGAAGCTTTAACCCTTTAATGCCTAGATTTATTTCATTTGAACAGGCAGGAGTATTGACAAAATTAATACAATTCTTTGCTCCAGGAAGATACACTGCATTGTATCAGTCACGGGGGCTTCGAGAGACGGTAAAACTGTACTAGATAAGAATTTTTTGACTCCAGAGCACATGAAACTGGAAATATTGTGCTGAAATAAATTATAAGCTATCATTGAATTCATGCAGGGCTTGGTTATGAAGAAGCTAATTAGAAAGGGGGTTTAATAGAGAGGGGCTAAATAGAGCTTTCACGGTAATTCAAATAGTAAACTTACTTTGAAATATTTGAATTAAACTTCTGCTAGCATTTACCTCTTCCCGTTTCACTTTGATTATCAATGGACCATATGGCTTGCTGGGATAAAAATTAGATCTAAGAAATAGTTAATCGTACTTACGACTTTCCGTTTTCGAAGGTTAGCAATCGTCTGTATTAACGGGTCATTTTGAATCTTACTGAGAGTTTCCTGTTCCAAAAAACACAAGAATACATAGCAATGAAACAGTGTTCTAAATGTATATATAATCTTAAATGCAACCAGAGAAATAACGAGTTAAGTGTCAAATATAAAAATGTGCCTAAAATCAAGAGCACAAGGTATCACAGAAAAGACATGTCACCAACCTGAAAATTTTGCGTAAATTTATGCGAGATCGTAAATTTATGCCGCATCAAAATAAATCATTTTTCGAATTCTACTTTTGGCTGTCCATTTTTTATATTTGAATTTTACGATCTCTCGAGATTCAGTCGAATGTTCTTTCCATGCTCATTGTTTCTCATAAGCCAATGAAAACGCGTGACAGTCAAGTAGGTACCCGGGGTATTGTATAGCCCTGGGTACGAGGTTGCTTTTGACCTTGTTTCTACCTCTTGAAAAAGAGAGAGGCAGCTTCCCCTCGTTCCTGCATCGCTTGCTTTATGTAAAGGACGTACTCACGTTTGTAGGTGTATCCTGAAAAATGCCAACTTGGAACAAACCATGATTAGGATAATCTTGATTGTTAACTGGTATTACTGTCCATGCCTAAAAATAAAAATAAAAAAATGCCACATAAGTGCTTCTGCAACAAATTAAGAAAACAAATTGTACGCAAATATAATGTTCTGAAAAATAATCTCATTCTCGCGGAACCAGAGCAAGTCTGACATATGGGTATTTGGTAATGGGGGTACCAATCAGAGACGCCGGAGAGGGGGAGGGCAGAAATTTCATATAAAAAGACGACTTTTTCATCGAAATGCAGGCATTGCAAAAAAGCTAGAATCGTTGAACTCTCGTTCAGGCAAAATTAAATGTAATTAAATGATGATAGCTTATAATTTCCAGAGCATATTATCATATTATTTCATTTTGAAATTATGAAAAATGCAATTTTCAATTGAAAAATGTAACAAATAATATTTCCAAAAACATTGGTTGGCATAACATTATGGCTTTAAAGTTGCAAACAAATACATCAAAATTGATCGATCTGGTTACAATAACGCTTAAAACTGAAATTAAGTGATCATAAAAATTGTCAAATAAAACTGCTTTGAAAACAATCTTTTTCTTTCAATCAGTTTTCTTATTTAAACGAGTTAATATTTATCCTTTATAAATTAGGGTTGAAATCTTGCCACATTGTAAGTTTTAAACACTAGAAATAACAGTATCTACCACTTTTCCCCTTTTACACGATTTATAAAAATCGTTCCAAAATTACAGAAAAACGTCCCAAATTTCACGGAAAACTGTCCCAAAATTTCGTGTACTCTAAATTTCGGAGTACCGAATAATCGTCCCTCCCCGCTTATTAATTTTTGAAATATTTTCCAACCACCCCACCCACTTTTATTCCAATCCCCCTTTTACTAATTCTTGAAAAATAGAAATGATAGTGAACATAATTTTTTAATAATTCCTGCTAAGCAAAAGTGCTTACTGTATTTATTAACTTTATTCTCCTTTGTTTGTCTCAATTTTTCCAACCCCCCCCCCCGGTTATTATTATATTGAACCATTTCCAATCCCTCTCCTGATTATTCTCACACCCTTCGTTTATTCGGTACTCGAGAGTATAAAAACATTTTGTCTCATTTCGTAGACCATAAGTGTTTAATGTAAACCATTTTATTTGTTAAAATTTATGATAAATTTGAAGATGAGTAAAAAAACGATAACCCCATCTTCCGCATTGTAGAAATTAGAAGAGAAAATCAAAAAAATCAAACATTTGTTGTATTTATATGTCTATCCAGTGATCTACATTTTAAGTTCATGTAAAAATTATACAAAGTTCTGTCATTTCTTAAACTTAACCACTGTCTTTCTTTGCAGACAAACCACAGCTCCATGTCACGCATGCGCAACCAACAGCTGACTCTAGTTTCACGCTTCTTGCGGCTTTGATCCCCTTGTAGAAGCAATCGACGTCTTGCACGACAAAGCTTACGTTTTTCGGCTGACAAGCTCTGCAAATGCGACCGTGTGCGAAATCGTATTCCGTCAAGCACTGCCCACTACATGCCACTACAGGTATGCGAGCATTACATTTCCAATCGACTTGAGCAAGATTATAGTTGTAAACAGTTGACTGCATTTCGCAATATGATTCCGTTTGCTCGATACAGTTGGAAAATCGTCTCATCAAAACGACGCAAAATATTGCGAATACTAATAGATGATTCGGGCAAATGCAAAACATCATCTTGAATTTGAACAATGTTCTATGTAGTGTTTTGTATGTTGTTGTGGTGCACAATGTTGTACGTACAAAGCCCAATCTTCTACGTAGTACAATGCGTGAACAGTTGTGATATGCAACTGTCGTATTTCCTGAATTGTCATCTGCATCTGTTGTATTTCGGATGTATTTTCAATGGAAGAACAATTTGCAAGAAAAATATTTGTGTTCTCTGGAACCGTTATGTTTTTTAAATTGTCATCCGCATCTGTAGTTTGTATGTATTTGCAATAGAACAGTATGCAAAAATGTTATGTCTCTTGTTCTCTGCAACTGTTGCCGACTGTTACATTTTTGTAATTTCACACATTTCAAAGCACGATCCTTGTGGTAAATGTATGCGGCACGGCACTCACATAACCTGTAGCCTTACCTTGTTGGCACGCTAAATCACACTATAATGTGGTAACCTTTTCTATGATAAGGTCAAAAGTAAAGCTTTCCAAAACAGCCAACAAAATGAAAAATTTGTGAAAACAGCCAACGAATTGACAAATTTGATAAAACAGCCAACGAAATGAAAAATTTGATAAAACAGCCAACAAAAAGAAAATTTGCAAGTCATCAATTCCTCGTTTCATTTAATAATAGTATGCTTATTACTAAAGGTGAGTGCACTGTTCTGTTGAGCAAACCGTGAACCCTTTCACCCAGGAAGAGTCACACGGCCCACTATTAAGCAACGTAAAACGTCATATTTCTAATGAAGTAATTTTGGGTATAACTTTAAATTACGAACAAGTATATTATGTTTGTAACATTTAATTATAAATATTAATGATAATAATGAGCGACGTTTCGATGTCATCTTAACATCATTTTCAAGCTAAATGAAATAACGTCTTTTAATGAAATAAATGAAATAAATTAATTTCAGATATTTCAACCTGAGTTTATCTTCTCAATCAAGTTAGTTTGTATGATAGCCCCTGCAAAATAAAAGTCAGATAGCATAACCTTTTAATTGGAAATAAATCCAAGGCTAAGCAATTTTTACCGCCATGAAAAAAACTTTTTTAATGGTAAAATTGAGCAATTCTATCATAGTCATAATAATGATGACTATGATTATGACTATAATTCCATGAATTGAAACGCAACGATTTCGAAATTGACAAAGACTTGACATATTAATGAACATGATGTGACAACTATGGCGTGATTCTTAATCCTGATCATTTTGAAAGATTATTTGAGCCAGATGGATGAGGCATTGCAAAAAATTTAACCACAGTAGTGAAGTACTATAATCGCTAAATTCTCAGTCCATGGAGAATCGATTAAAAACGCAGTACAGTTGAACCCAGCTCAACTCTCGAGCAGAATGAAAAATATTTCGAGATAGCAAGTTTTCGAAATAAACAAAGCTAAATCAACACTGGAAACCCGTAAGGAATGTGCAAAACAATTTGAGTTAACCAGGAGTTTGAGTTAAGCAAATTCGAGTTGAAAATTTGTAGGACTACTCCAAAAATCAAGCTCTGAAAACGAGCTTGATGACACACAACAATCAGCCCTGTTCCTTTGGCAATCATTTCTGCTTTGTTTCATTAGACAAGATTTGATGGTGCCGGATGATTTCGAAGGAATTTCTGATTCTTTTGATCACAAAAGGAACAGGCAGAATATGTGCAAACACGTACCTGAGCACCAAATGAAAGAGAGGGTTCATTGTCTTTCGATGTTCTTACTATAACCTCGTAAAGATGGACGATAACCACTAGGTTAGAGTGAGCTCTTCTTCGTGGAAAAATCTACAAAAACAAACACACGCTTTAATAACTATATTGTTAGGCCAGATTTCCACGGGGCTATTTTCTTGGCACGAATGATCACAAAAATATTTGAGCAAAGAAAAAAGCAGTTTCCAAAGCGCTTTGAGAGCGTCATCTTTTTGTCTCAATTCATGCACAAAGGAGAGGCTGTCAATCATGACAACTATCTTGTCCTGTGAGTGGTTGTTTAATTCATTCACAAGACTTGCTTCAAGTCTTCTATGTCGTTTCGTTAATCAGTAAAGAAGTTAAATGAAATAAAAAATATGTTATCACTGTGGAGGAAAAGCCCTGCGGAGGAGGAGGAGGAGAAAGACCTCAGGAAAATAAGAACGAAATATTTCGCTAATGAAAATTTAAATTATATTCTACTTCTCATAGGTTGCGCAGTTTGAATATTTCGCTCCCATGCGCAAGCCCAACTGCAAAACCTGTCCATTACTGCGAAAAAAGTCGCTGATAGAATTTCGCCATTTATTTTTTCCGTCGTTCATATTCTCAAAAAATCGACCAAACTATGGATATTACATAGAAGAAAAAACGCTTGCATAAATACCTTAATTCCGTCATTCCATTTGGGAAGGCGTATAAAGCCATCTAAATCTAGATTTGTTACTAGAACAGCAGGATCATCCAATTTACCCTTCAAAGATGGCAAAATAATGCGATAAAATGAATTAAAATCATAGATAGTCTGAACAAAAAAGCAAAAAAATTGTGTCAAAATAATTTTTCGGTATATTGTTACGAGATTTCTCCTGCTCTGCCAATTTAATAAAGTCAGAGTTTCGACATTTCATGACACGATTTTCTGAAATTCTATTTAAAAATTCCTTGCATAAATTTTAAACAGAATTTCTTACAGAATTCTAGACATACTTACAGAGTGTAGAGTAGAGCGACTTTCCAGTTATCATCAGAGACACACAGTACAATAAAAAACAGCGGGAAAATTTGTTGTGAGTAGCATGGGAGAATTTAGCATTTGATCATTGTATGACTCTGTTTATATTCTGAGATCAGCCAATCACATCACAAATTGTTTATCACATGATCATAAATACTGCAATGTGATTGGCTCTTTAAAATGTAAACAAATCAACTGGCAAATGAACAACCAAATTCTCCTGAAACTGTTGTGAGTAAATACCTCATAGAAAGATGCCGGTGGCGAAAAACAATACGTGGCAAACGTGAAACCGGCCCATGGTAAATTCTGAGCTCCATCTACAGAACACTGAAAAAGAAGATTTATTTAGTCTTGCAGCAGAGCATACTAAGTATACTTTTTTTAAGGCAACATGTTCGGGGTTCAAACATAACAATGCGATTTGCGATCGGAAAGAATAGATTTCACACTTTCGGGTGCACTCAATCGAATCAAAATGAATAAGGGGAACACAAAATTTCCGGTTTTATTTGTTGTGATTGCAATATCTTGTTGAACCTGAATATACTGAAAGTTCTCTCTTTTTCAGTTTCAGCGATTTCAGCGCACAAAATGAAATGATATTTCAAAACAAGATACAATTTGAAAACAGCATAGTTCAAAACATATTTTTAAATAAGGCATTAAATCAATAAAAAAAAAATGCCCACCAAAAAATTAAAATTTCGAAAAACACTGACAATTTTAAATTTGAAAAATTTTGAGCGTTTTTCAACAGAGGGCGTTCAAAAATTATTAAAAATTCCCTACAAACAGGTTTCTTAAACGCGGTGCACGGTCTTATTTTCGGTAGCCTTCTTTTTCGGAATTTGTGTTCTTTAGGAAAGTCAATATTCTGAAAACGGTAGGTGTAGAAACTCTCCAAAACCTTCGCTCCTGAAAGCAGACGGTTTCCGAGACTTCAAAGTTTCCAGGAGACTTTCCACTGTCGCTAGGAGACACGCCAACTTTTAGGGCCTAGGAACGATAGTTTTAAGGTAGGATTTTTGTTCATTTAAATTTTTGGATTTTTTCTTTCGGAAACCTACCTTTTTTAAAATTGAGAACGTTTGGAAGATTTAAGAAACACGCCATTGCAATAAAGCGTTTTTATCTAAATGTCAGTGAAAATATACGAGGGAAATGACTTACCAATACACCGTGCATGCTGTGGTATCGAGCAAGAAATGAGATATCTGAAATTGGCAAACTTTGAATGTTTTTCATCAAATTCTGAAGAGAAAAATAACATATTTCGTGTTTAACGACCATCTTCTCTGAGTTTTCAGCTTATTTTTCCAAAAGACGACCAAAAATGGACAATTACACGTTGAAGATCTGAAAAGGACAACGTTCTGATGCCCCATGAAAACAATATTGTTAACAAGTTTATTTCTTAAATTTTGAATTTAATTGTTTTCCAGGTCGTACTCGTATTCGTTCTGGCACAAAACCTCCCTACTACAAATAAACTACAGAGACATTCATAGATACTACCACTGCCAATTGCCATAAAAACCGCTCCACTATCAACTGCTAACTGTTCAATTACCTTTTTGAATGTTAAATTCAATACTTCAAACTCATTGATGGTGAACTTGACATCGGGACAAAAACTTCCCTAAATCTTCATAGGGAAATCTCTTATAAACTTAAAATCTTTAAATCACTATAATTTCAACATAAATATAGGTAGAAATGTAAAAATGTATTTTGAGGCAAAATATCGTTGCCGGGTCTAATTCCAGAAGTAAAAATGCAATACCACAAATGTTTAATTCCCTTACCTTAATAGCATCTACAAGACCTTGATCACTTTTTGCCTTCCTTCCTTCAATTATTAATCTCATTGTATCTCTTGAAACGGTCGGCTTTCTCTTCATGTAAGCATAAAATAAACGATTCTCCATGATGTTTGGAATGCATTCTGATGTATCATACTTGCCTGCCAAATTTAAATTAATTCATTAACATGCAATACACACTACAGTAAGAGCCCACCAATAAGAAACTGGTTTTTAAAAATTAACCTTTCTTGTTTCTTAATATTTTGGCAAGGTAGAAAGAGTTTGACTGATGAATTGTGCCGATATTGCAATAGAAATGTCATAGCAATGCTCCTCTATTATCTTAAATCATTTCCATCATTTAACTGAACTCTTTTAATCAATTTTCAAACATACTTCGTAAATATAATCAGCCTGTGGTTTTTATGTGTCAGTTTCTTATTGGAGGGTTCGGTCCGTACAAGAAGCTAAGGTCCGAATATTTTATAGTATGGATCGAGTAATCATAGATTTTGACGGCCTAGACCCAAGCAAAGAAGCCCTTCCATTGTCATTCAAAAACTTCAGCTTTTACGGACCAATCAAATCCGTTGCCGGTCCGAGGAGCCGTATTTTTAAATGCAATATAATGCATTTGCATGTTTTGATTAATTAGGTACTTTCTAAGACATTTGCTGTTCAATTATTATCGAGTCATTTTAATGAAAAACAGTACGGAAAAGGCCTTACCTTCAGAATACATTGGCCTTGGTACCAACAACCCTTCAGTTTCCCATTGATCATCCAGGAATTCACTCGCCTTCGAAAGTAAGGTGAAAAGATTCAAAATTTTATGAAAACACCGTTAACTAATTGTACTCATAAACTAAATTTCCAAATGATACGTAACGCAAAAAATTTGCCAATAGCCATAATTATACCCAAGTGTATTTTTTTCACCTTTTCAGAGACAAAATACAAGATGAAAAGTTTTTTTGTTTAGAACATTTTTGTCGTCCACCACTTAACTAAAAATCACACCAAATCACAAAAACTAAATGCTGCTTCTAATTAATTAATGCAACATCACAAGAATTGTTATTGAAAAGACATAAAGATGACACTAATTAACTAAAGCCTCGGTGTGCTATTAAGTTTTTCGTGTTTTGGTCATTGTTCTATCTGCCACCATCAACCTGTTAGCCAGGGCCCCAGTTTATGGCTAGATGAAGCCCTGGCAAGCAACTAGAAATATGGTAGAAAATAGCACGGATTATCTTAACTCGTGCAAGTTAATTTCTGTAAATTAGCAGTAACTATGAATATCCAAAGAAAAAGAAGTTGCTGTGGAAAGCGAGTTCAACTTGTTTCACAACTTGTCAGCTACTTGTTTGTTTCTATTTATTTTTGTGAAATAGAAAGATATCACATTTTTTCGAAAGAGTTAACAGAGCACTAGAAGCAAAGGAATCTGCATCGACCAATAAAATTGCATGTTTTTCTGTTGTTTTGAACTGGGAGTCGTATGTGCATGGGTCCCTGTAGTAACAAGCTCCCTGTGGTATCGTTATTTGTAAACCGTTTTAGCATGGATATAAAAATTAAATAAATAAATAAAATTGCAGAAAGGAGCCTCTGTTATCCATGGCTTTTCGTGAAAAGCATAGAAATCTCTGGGGACGAAGTAGTACTATTATATCCCTTAGTGGAAGCGTTTCTTTTAACATTAGATATACTGCTCAAAGATAAATAAAACAAAATTAATGACGAATTATTCAAGGATTAACATGTTTACAAAACTAAAGATAACTGTTTATGTTGAAAAAATATTTATCATATCATTTACCAATTTCGGTTGACCATCTGGATAGCATGGTGCTGTGATCAATCTTACTAATAACGAAGTGCATGGAACTGGACTGCAAATGAAAAATTTATCATTAACACCGAAAAGAACATGTGGACGAACTAAAATACAACGTAAAACATTATATTTTATGATTACAAAAATTTTGAATCATTTCAGTTTACATTTACGCCAAACGCTATGTAAACTCTACGATATCAAAACATAATGTAAAAAAAAACAAATACTCGATATAATGATGGGTAATAGAATTTAGGCCTGGTCTTGAATTAGTGCTTAAAATAACAATAACAACAACAACGACAACAACAACAACATGAAATATACACAATATGGCGTTAGAATATTTACAAGAACCATAGTCATGCCAAGTCATAGTACACGCAGAAACTATGTACAATAAAGCTTATGGGAGGCGTGGCGTATCACCCCCCCCCCCCCATGAAATGAATGAAAATTCTGGCGCTGGTTCAGTAATTTCAAAAGTCAAACGAAAGAAACTTTATTTCTGCGATAAATTATTGGAGAATGTTATTGGAAAAAATTATTGGAGAAAGAAATTGGAAAAAAATAAACACAGCGAACATTCTTAAAGGCAAAGTTTCGAAATATGCCTCCCCCCAACCTAAACATGCTCGTTACGCCCTGAAATTACCAGAAAAGAATGTTAAAAAACACGCTAATCTTTTCATGCCCGGATTTATTTCCAAGTAACAAGTAAATCGTACCTAATTTTTAATTTGCAGGGGGTAGCACATTCCAATAAACCTAATTTAAAAAGAATTAACTTACTTTGAAATATCTTAAATTGATGTTTACGTTCACGTTAATGTTTACGTTCTGCATTTACCTCCTAAAAATATCATATTATACGTTGTTTAGCAATAGGCCATACAATGCTTCCCGGGGTGAAAGGTTTAAGTATTCGGACTTTATTAAGTACAAAAAAGTTAACTTAAGGGGCAGTGGGTAAAAATTGTTTTGCCGAAAATAAATTGTTTTGAAAAAATCTAAATACATACCATTCAAAAGAGTTCTTGATAAGCCGATCTGTATTCTTCAGTTCATTGAACAATTTTAACTGGAAACAGCCTTCGTTCAAACAAAACTGATAAAAGATATATATTAAAAAATAAACCTTAAACCTTTATCTGAAACAATATTTAAAAATAAAAATAGATAAAAATAAAAATCAAACATTTGGGCATCCATAACATACGCACGCACTAATTTCATTATTTTTCGATCCCCCCCCCTTGTAGAAAAGAAGATTAGAAAAAGAAAACAATAATAATAGATGTGCGCTTTCGGTTTACCCCCTCCCCCTTTCGGTTTACCCCCTCCCCCTCAATGCGTACGTATTTAATGGATATAAAAATACAGTAAACAAATGCATTACTCGATGAGTGAAAATTTAAACATTAATATGACAATATTATCATCTGTATTGCCGTTTGCAAGCATTATTATTTGCTAGTTATTCAGGGCTAAATATTCCTCAATTCAAATTGGGAAACCCCTGAGCAAAATTGTTTTAACTGGCAAGGAAACATTTCTTCAAAACAAATGCTGCCGTTAAATATCAAAGAAAATAACTAAAACCGGAGGCCACTCTCATTATTTTAAAAGAATACTAAAAATAAAATTTAAATGAGTTTCTTTAAACAAAAGACAGACATTTTCTTCATCCATTGTTTTTCGAAGGTTTCTCTGGTTTTTCCATGAGGATAAATTTTAAATATCTCGAAGAACAATTTCAGAATTCGGGAAAATGTTCATCCCAGTAGTTATCGTTGTTATTGTTTCGTATATTACTGTGTGTTTCAGAAGACCGTGAACTTTTAAGTCAATGAAATGAAACATAAAAAATATAAAACATTTGTTTGTTCTTGAGAATTCACAAGAAATTGGATTATTTTTTCCCAGTAGAATATTGCAGTATTGCGAAGAGGATTTACCCCTAGACTTATTACAAAGGTCGTTATGATATTCCTCCGCCTGATATTCATTCGCTACTGACTGAAATACTGACCACTACTGACTGAAATTACTGACTACTACTGATAGAAAATACTGACTGAAGCAGCAACAACAACAACAACAACAAAGAGCGAAAGAGTACAGGGAACTAATGTATCTGTAAGTTAAGAAAGAAAACTAAATTTTCCCCAAGTAGATAAAAGCTAAGAAAATAACTAAGCTTCGAATAACTGACATGACATTTAAAGAACATATCACGTCAGAAGCATGAAAAAAATAGCATGAAATAATTTAGAATTTGATCGAACCGTGGCTTTGTTTACATCTTTTATTAACCATTCATATAACAGAATTTGTATCACATGGTCGTATATACTACAAATTGATTGGCTGCTTTCAAAATGTAAACGAATCATCTTGTGAAGCAAATGCAGATTAATTAACAACAAAAGAGTCATTACTTATTGAACACAACATGTTTGATTGTCATGTTTGAAACCGTAATCTTTTGTTTTACAAATCTCCCTGTTCATTGCTGCATGGTGAATGAAATACAAAATGATCTAACGCAAGAAGAAATCTTGAAGTTACCTTCGTGTCTGAGTCATCGGCCCTGTCGAATGTTCCCTGTTTTACAAACACTGGCAAAACAGACATCCCCAGACAAAAGGCTTGTCGTGTTATACTGTCTACCATGAAAACCTGTCAAAAAAGGCAAAAAATATTTGAAGTCATCAACGTCATAACTTATTTTATTCGTGTCCAATTATTCATTAAAATTTAATCATCAAACGTTTATTGTGTCACAGCAAAGCTTAAAGATAGAAAAACAACACTTTAGAAAAGTATCAAATCTTTCCGAAAGAGCTGCTTTGAATTTAGGTTATCATTTTATCCGCCCGACAGATGATTAGAGAGATTTAGATCCAGGGCGAGTCAAGTACGACAAACACGGGTGAATTTTGTAAAATAACACTTTGAAATAACGAATTTTGTAACGGTTGCTTTGATTGCCACACTGGTTTCAAAGCGATTAACCCTCGACAATAAAGCGAAACTCTCTCAAGAGGAAAAAGAAAACATCTCCTCCGCAACATTGTCTGTTTTAATTTTCCAGTTCAGAGAGTTTCGCTTTGTTCTCGAAGGATAATTGCTTTGAAACAAGTGTGTCAATTTCACTATTGTTACAAAATGCGCCTCTGTTTGCCCGTACGGATTTCAAATCTGTAAATCACTATAATTTTTACAATAACTGCATACTTAACCATGCAGAAATTGGTTGTTAAACATGACTTCGTTTGTAGAATATAATCCGAGAGTCACAACAGTATATTATCTCCAAAATTTGATGAATTTCCACAATGAAAAGTGGATTAAATAAAATGTAGGTTAAACTCCAATCTTGAGTAAATTTAAATTCTTACCTTGAATAATATGGTTGCTGTTGGTGGGTAACTGAAATCTCTGCATTCGAATTTCGAATCAAATTCCGGATCAAATGGGTCCAAATCCAAATTGAATTCACTCTCAAACTCCTCATTCAGCTTAGAAAACTTGCTGTTGTAGAGCTGGCAACTGACCTAGTAGATTTCAATAAACAGCAATTTAGCATGGAATACAGTTAGAAAGTAGATATGCAAACAACTGAAGAATTAGATAACTATTTTGTAACCATTAAAAATGAAATGAGAAGACAATTGAACCTTTAAACTAGTTTAATTCGAACTCCTGGTTAACTCTAACCGTTTCGTATATCCTTTGAGAGATTTCATTGTCGATTTAGCTTTAGATTTAGTTGGTGTAGATTTATCAATGTTTTATTCCTATTGAGAGCTCAAGATAGTGAGGTTTAAACTGTAAGTGTATTTTAATCGATTCCAGCACTGAATGAACTTCTACTCGAACTGTTTCGTATATCTCTTGAGAGATTTCAGTGTCGATTTAGCTTTAGATTTAGTTGGTGTAGATTTATCAATGTTTTATTCCTCTTGAGAGTTCAATATAGTGAGGTTTAAACTGTAAATGTATTCTAATCGATTCCAGCACTGACTGAACTTCTACTCGAACTGTTTCGTATATCCTTTGAGAGATTTCAGTGTCGATTTAGCTTTAGATTTAATTGGTGTAGATTTATCAATGTTTTATTCCTCTTGAGAGTTCAAGATAATGAGGTTTAAACTGTAAATGTATTTTAATCGATTCCCCCATTGAATGAACTTCTACCCGAACTGTTTTGTATTTGCCTTGAGAGTTTTTGGTGTTGATTTAGCTTCTGTTATCTCAAAAATTCGCTACCTGGAACAAAATTTCTAGATTGCGAGGTTCAAATGTGTGTCACAAGCTAACAACTTAAGGGATGCCAAATTATACATGACTAAGCCGATCAAATGAATCAAATTGAATTTGAAATTTAGAAATGATTCGTAATTCCCGCTCCACAAAAAAACACAAAAAGACTGAACATTTGACACGATTTCACCTTGACGAATGCGCAATTATCTGGCATGAACCTCACAGCATCGAGGTACAATTCAAATCCATCACCATTTTTGAATATTTTGCTCGGGATTTCTGTACGCCGTCCTTCAATCCATGCATCCTATCAAAAAATATTACTGTCAGAGTCTTAAAGCATACATGATTACGCAATGTTTTCTTGAATTCAACGATTATTTGTTTACAAGCAACTTAAATCTTAGATAGCACTGAAGTTGCTGAATTTTCAGGAAAAATTTGGAATTCAAGCTGCTTAAATTGTTGCTTAGACGTGTAATACTGGGCTTAGCTGATAATCGAAAATAGTACTGCATAATTGAAAATAGTACAATTGAAAAAAGTGCGGAGCTTAAACAGTCGCTTTCACGACCAAAGTGTCCCATTATGAAAGCATAAGCGCATGCTCCAATACACCACTTTAACGAAAGTTCGCCATTTTGGGAATTTTTCAAAATTTCAAGATATTAATTTTTTGACTTGAGATTCGGATTGGAAATTAAAAAGCTA
>JAYJMH010038988.1:0-15486 GCA_036873815.1 Phacellophora camtschatica | reverse complement strand
TGAGAGAAAATGGCCTTAGTGTCCTTCTAATTGCAATCTAGAACAAAAATTCCATATTGCAAATAAAAAACCTTACCTATCTTTGAGTTGTAAAATTTCCTCAAAATTTCGTTTTTGTGACGTCATCATGACGTCAGAGCCCTAATTCCCCTGAAAATTTGTCTATTGTTCTCATTTGACATATAGATCATGTTGTCTTAATTGCAAATCAGTAGCTCTTACCAATTTCGATTTATGAGGGGGCTAATTAAGACCCCCCCCGGTCTGACGTTGCTAAAAATAGCCCGGTCAATAAAAATAGATAGGGTAAAAGATTGTCAACCATTGACTGGAACAACTGTACCGCTCCGACAAATGGTGACCTTCATATCATGGCCTCCGTCTTTAAAAGCGGTATCTCGTCTTCTCTTGAAGTGGATGAACTATTAAAACATAGATAAGTAACTAATAATCACGCTCTATCGATGATATCTTCATTGAAAGATATGACAAAGGATTGTGATTTAGCTAACAATTGGTCTGAGACAGATGCTTATAACAATTCAGTCTATAACAATTTACTAACATGTCTACTAAATTCTATCTACCCATGGTTCATAACTTTTGTCGAGGGAAAGATAACTTCAGCATTTTCCTCGATCTTAAGAAAGCATTTGGTGCATTGGACCATAAAATTTTAAATGGGTATAACCTTCAATTCTAAAATTTAGAATATGGGTCTAATCCATGTACAGATGATCATCTAAAGCATCCGATGATTTAGAATCATGGGTTGTACCAGGTGTTCTAATCATTCTACTACATTATCCTGATACATTCAATGCGCTTGTGCGCATTTACTTAGCGCATGTCTTCTGACCTCCATTTCATTATTTCTTCAAATGGCAGATATCAGCGAGTAAATCAAGTTTTTGCATAGCTTATAAACAGCCACAAGACCTCTTCTTGTTTCTAGCTTTCCCTCGAGGAAATGCTTACCAGCATCCTGGGAAAGATTGAAATTGTGGACAATGGGTTTTTAACATTCAAAATAGCTTTACACCTCTGTCTGCCCAACCAACAAGAAAACATGGAAAAAGCATATTAGCTAGCATTATGGAATCTCACATTCATAATTAAATATAGGTAAGAAATTATATATTGATCCCTGTTTTACGCCATCCATTACATTAATTATATTCATAATATAATAATTATATATATTTAAGAAAAGATTGTTAAAATATTATTATATGTAGGCCTCTATCTATGGTTTTTAAATTAAATAATATATGGGAGGGCACACCAATTGAATCCGCTTGTGATCGTCATTGAACAGTATTTAGCTAAATTTTTGGCGTTACGATGGGGGCTTCTTCAAAATCAAACAAACAGCGTGATGCATGCAACATGATCAAATTTTTTTGAATTTTGTTTAGAAAATGTACAAACAAACAATGCCCAATATAAATTGGAAAACAATGCCAATGGTGCGTGCTACGTCTTCTCAGCTTCAGGTTTCCTGAAACATTTTGAAATACTCAGTGAAGACAGTAATGCCCTTGCCCTGTTAGGGTGTTTTCAAATGAATAAAGGCGTGATTGTGAAAAGTTTCTTGCATGAGCTTGACCACAAATTTCATGATTTCTAAACTTCAGCACTTGATCATAACAACATTAATTTTAACATGTAAATTAAACCCTTGATTGATGGTGCGCCAAAAATTTTTGCCGCCGCAGAAACAAGAACGACTCCACGGGCTCGTGATTCTTGCCAATGAGACTTATTACAGTATTAACCCCAGAAAGAAATGATAACAATAAAACTGCCAAAGACAAGGTGTCTAATGCCCCATTTTATGATAATGTCATAAAGTTTGAATATATATTAAATAAACTTTAGTGAGCTTTATAAAGT
Organism: Phacellophora camtschatica; assembly: GCA_036873815.1. Classification (NCBI taxonomy): domain Eukaryota; kingdom Metazoa; phylum Cnidaria; class Scyphozoa; order Semaeostomeae; family Ulmaridae; genus Phacellophora; species Phacellophora camtschatica. The sequence continues at coordinate 13,590 of JAYJMH010038988.1, read as the reverse complement.
ATTTTTCACACCGTAATACATGCTAATCTATTAATACTGGCTTAATACAGTTAATCGGTCCAAAACGTTTGGGGCCTAAAAGTCTGTCCACAATTTTTTACACCTCCCCCCCCCCAAGTCATATTTGAATGCGCGCCCCTGCGAGCAATGCATTGAAGAGATTTTTAGTTTTGAGAACATGGGTATTTTTAGGAGAGAAAAGAAAGATCATATTTATTCCGTCACGTCATGTAGTCAAGGTGTTTTATATTCACTATCAATTTATTTTCTTCGTGATATGTTTAAATGTCATGTTTTTAGTTATTTTTGTTTGCTATTTGCAAATATTTGGGCTTAAAACTTTAATTAGTAACCATTCCTAATTATATAAAGATAAAGCCAGATAAAGGTAAGCTATAGGCGAAAGACAAGGTAGATTGAAACACCTTTAAAAGAAAACCTGTTTAATTTGTCTTTTAAGCAATCGTGAAAAGGCCTAAAATTGATGCCAAGTTCATATAAAATCGTAAAATATTGTTTGCTTGATATTTTGTCTTGACTGTGCAATGTCCATTCTCTTCTCAGTGGGCTACGCTGGTAAATATGAATAGAGGTGCTCAGGGGTATGTACAAAACATAAGCTCATTCGTTTCCAGTGTAAAAATAGACCCATAAAGAAATAAATTGTTTTACCTGAATTCTTAAAGTAATAAAACAGTAAAATTGGTATTCTCATTACTCCGATAAAATGTACAATATATTTGCAGGTTAGCTTTGTTACTCGACGAAAAAAATGATGAGAATGTCGAAAAAAGAAAGGAAAACACATAAGAATGAAGGATGAGATGAGTACTCTGTTTCAATGCTGGCTTCAAATTCAAATGCAATTGATATTTCCTACTCGTAGAAGATGACGAGGTAAAAACAAGATTCTCTCACACTTTTAATTCGCATCTTATCATGGAACAACGGAAAGGAAGTTGTAGTGGGAGCAAAAAAAAAATTGTTCAAGATGGAGGAACTGTGGCCTAATGGTTCCCCCAAAATTGTTGCAAGAACATGCATTTTCAAAGCATTTATATATTAAACTTTATTTTTTGTTTATAGTTGAACAAACACACCAAACAAACTTACCTCTCCACCATATCACCTGGCATGAAATTTCCAAGCTTCCACAAAATATGCAAATTGTTTCCTATATTCTGATTTTTGAAAAAAATGTTCTTAGCATTGCCTTAGATTTTCCAGCTAGTCGCTACAAGAAAATTTAATGCCTCTTTTTATTAAGATGCCCCTGTTTATTTGACACCAAAGAGCAAATCTTTCATCCAAATCTTTTATAAAACTTACAGGCCAGCATTAATAAAAAATTAGGAAATATAAACTATGTGGATTGGAATAGTTCAAAAACATTTCCATTCTTTTTGTACATTAAAGCAGTAACGTAATCAGACGATTAATTTTTCTTAAATATTTGCCAATTGAATTTTGCGTAATAATTCGATTAGGCCCCTCCCGAATATACCCCCTCTTGAATAAGCCCCCCTCTTGAAGGTAATTTGTTTATAAGCCCACTCTCGAATAGGTTTTCATATTATTTCAAATCAGAATTCGATTAATCTCCTTCTGACATTCAATGAAAAAAAAAACAACACATTGATTAGAAACTTTCCAGAATTCTGTTTCGTACGACCATACCTATCTTAAGTTTCATATAAGATAAAACTCTGCATCTTTTTTAGATAATACTCATTTATTTATTTTAGATAATTCTCTCAGGGAATCTGTCTTCTGAATAAACCCCCCTTTAAAATAAGAACCCCCGATGCTTAATCGAATCATTACGTTATCATAATTGTTAAAAAAGACCCTTGTTTTAAAATTTTTGTAGCAGTTCAAGATGGATGAGTTAGTATAGCTAATTGTAATCTAGCTTAACTTTACACAAGCTGATCCATTATTACCTTTATTTTTGTATTGATTATATATAGAAATTTTAGATATTCAATTTTTTTATAATTTTTATATATTCAATTTTGATAAATTCATTAAATATTGAGTATAATTCAATTTGTTTTATATATTTTGATTTTATATATTATAATTCAAATCAGAATTTACATCAAAATCTCCTGAAGAGTGAGTCAGTCACGAAACAGGCTTGTAGAGATGAATAGAGTTGTTTGATTTTTCTCATTCTATGTATAATACGCTCTACTTATATGCATTGAGCACTTTATCAAGGACAAATCAACATACTGATTTCATATATATATATACGTCTTGAGCAGATGCCCGTCGACGCCCCGATCTCAAATTGTACACATTCACAACAACATGTTCCTTTGCTCCAAGCTGCACTCGTGCGCGTGCCATCTCAAAAATTTCCTTCGATGATCTTCCTGACCAATCAATGTCATTATCCAGCCATCTCTTCTTCTGACCACCCGGTCGTCTTCGGTAGCCATTTGGAAGGCCACATAGGAAGGCCAAATAGCACTTTTCTCACGGACAAATCAATATACTGATTTTTTATATATGAAATCAGTATGTTGATTTGTCCGTGATAAAGTGCTCAATGCATATATGTAGAGCGTATATATAGAGCCTATAGAGTATATATATATGAAATCAGTATGTTGATTTGCAACATTTTACCTACAAATCGAAATAGAAAACACTGCAAAAACAATTTTTTTTAATTTCTTAAAAAACATTTTAGAATTTTTAACATCATTGCTGAAAAGAATAGTAATCCTCAGACATATTAAATTCAACAAAAATTCACCACAGAACAAATACAAGAAAATGCAAATCAGCTTCCAAACAAGAATCAGCCAAAGAAACAACCAGAAAGTTTCAACTCTATCATCAACAAATTTTTAATTCAAAAACTTTAAAAAAGAAACGAACAATTTTGCTAACTTAAGAATGGGAACAAGTTTAATTGCCTTATATACAAATTTGTGAGGAAACAGCAATCTATTTTCCCCAAAACGTTTCGAGGAACCAACACCCTAATCAATTCAGTAGAGAAAACAATTTTCAGCATGAATAACCAAAACACAGTCTTTGTAACAATTTTCCTTTTCCTTTTTGAAGAGAAATAGAATATTGATGGAAATCTATCCGGAAAGTAACAATGCATGAACTTTGTTCTGAATCTGTGCGTGCAGTTTTTACCCCTGTACCCTTTGTGGATTGTTTTTTTTTTCAGAGTTTCTTTCACACTAAGATCGTGTATTTTCCTCTTTCCTTCTGTCCAAATCCAGTGCTGAAAAAATATGAATCTTTATGGAACAGCAGGCATTTCTGAAAAAGAATGCTCTTGTTGCTAAGGAGAAACTAGGTTGTGACATCGCAATTTTAAAGATCATATCTTCCGATATAAAAAATATATAAAGATTCTGTAAATGAGGATTTATCCAGTTTCAAAATTTTTTTTCTTGATATTAAGTAAGTTTGGTTAACTATTAAGTGAAACGTTCAACGGTCAGTTTTGTTGTCTATTAAATAAATGCTCAATACTGAATTTTCAATGTTTGACCACTCATCATGCCTTATTTCTACATGCTCCATTTTAAAAATGTCTAGTATACCATTTTTGACTAGTAGGGTAGTAACCTTTATGAAAATTACAACCAATGTTATCCCCCAGTGGTAGTGACAACCCCTATTTTCAGCTCTCGGTTTATAAACTAATTAACAATTTACCGGTCGGTGAAATGTTGGAATTTGACCTAACTCAGGCCATTTTCTTCGTTCTTAGACCCACAAAATTGCCTGTTGTCTTTTCGAATTTGAGCAGAAAATGTTTCTCGTTTGCCATACGATTTCTTCATTTCCAAGATTGCTGGACATATAATCACCAGTAAATAATCGAGGAACTTTACTTAGACTTGTCTAAATAAGTCTAAATAGTTTAACTTTCAGTTTACAGATGAAAATTACCTTATGGTTTACGGATGAAACTTTACTTACCTTACCTCCGTGTAAATTGCGACGAAGAACGGAGGAACTTCTTCCCTCTTTGCTTGTCTGGTTTCTGGTCTCACAAATCACAACTTTCTTGACTTCACTAGACGACCATCAATATAAAAGTAATCTGTCACAATTATTGCCACTAGATGCTAAGACATGTAAAACTGTCGTTGTTTCATTTCTGATGAAGGCCTGTGTTTGAGAGTTCTTTGAAAGGCGAAGCTGTCAATGCCTTTATGTGTTCCCACTACGACCTCAAAGCTCATTCGACCTAGACCTTTGTTTTGCGCGGTACTGAATCAAAAACTGATTCAGAATTTACCTGATTTGGCACCTTTGATATTTCATAAAAAATCGACCATACCTCCCATTAAAAACCTTTTTTCTTTTTGTAATCAGCGTACCTAATACTCTGAACAGACACAGTAACAATGTTGGCAAAGAGGCACATTCTACAAATCTTCTATTACTTGAATAGGCACGTCAGAATTTATTTGATTGACTGATCCGAGCCATGGACGGTAGCGCGACACTGGCTCGGCTTCGAACAAAAGAAAAGACAAAAAAAAAAGATGGCTTTGAACAAAAGAAACAATATACATTTGCTTTACTTGTGCGATCCCAGTGTGCAATGAATGTTGCTTCCCAGAGAAAAATGAAGATACTGATTGTTGGGTGCTTCCCATATTGGTTGCTTAAGGCACAGGCCTAAGTAAAATTCTGGTGAAATGGGCTCTTTACCCAGAGACTGCCTTCAAAGTTTGTGGCGGATATTTTTCCAGTACAAACATAAAAGTGTTCTGAGAAACCCTAAAGGCTTTCTTAATGCGTTCCTCGATGTATGTACACCACACTAAATCCCACCAACAGTAATTTCCTTCAATCCTCTTGCATATTCGGGAGCGACAGATTTTAAGTTGTTTTTGGCAAACAAAATCATACCCGCTAACAAACAAGCTATAATAATTCGCAGACATTTTAGTGACAGACGTGTGTTAGCGTTTTAACGCAGACATATTAGTGTTTTAGCAACATAATTGCGATTCCATTTTCAATAATTTTGCGACGTCTTTGGTTCGCAAGGATTATTTTCTTCTGAATCAAAAGTTTTACTTATCTGTAGGAGCTATGATAATGATAAAAATTGAGTAAACACGCCAAGGCATAAAAAGCAAGATGCGTCAGTGATGGCTGCTCGGAAATAGCCTGCTCCTTCAACTCAAATTTAGATCATATTAAGCGCGACACATTTAAGAGCGACGTTTAATTCAATTGCCGTGCTAAAGTCACCCTACAGGGAAATTAAATTATATCAGATTTGGCGCATAAGAAGCGCGACGCTTAACCCATTGCTAGGGCTAATTTTTCAGGCACTCCCTCCAAACGATCAATGCGCTCAATTAAACGTTATTCCCCAGAGATAGTGGCAATAGAAATACCAGTAGCTTGATTAAATTTTGGATTAACCCATAGAGCTGTACAATTTCCAATTTTTGTCGTTCATGTCTTACCGTTTCCAAAATCGAGAGCTTTATTAAAACTTTTTTGATCAGATATATAAGAAAAATACCCTTAAGCTTTGGACATAGACCATTTGCAAATTTTTCCCGCATCTGGGTATCTTAATGTTCGATACACATTTTGGAGCTGGCTCTTCAGGCAAAAAAGGTGAATATCCCTTCTAAAATTATGAGCTGATTCGGTATCCTTTTGTTTTCCGGAATATAGGTCATATAAAACTATCTAAAAATATCTTAAGGCAATTTACGTGTTGGCAAAGACTGTAAATTTCCATCAAACTAAAGTTCATATTGCTTTGCTATATAATTCATTTCTTAATTTTAACAAACAAAACACTTTACCTTCTTCAAGTTTAAGATGATTTACCATACTTAAAATGATGATTATAGGCAGCAGCAAAGTTTATATATATACAGAAGCGGTCACTTACGACATTTATAGGCGATCGCTGTTCGGCAATCTGTGCAATTTTGGCAAGAAATATTTGGCAATTTAAGCTTCAAAGGCTTTTCAGAAATCTCAGCAATTTTGGCTTGACTTCGGTTGATCAGTGAATCTGAAACTTTTCAGTCATCAAGCAATCCTACTTATATCTCCAATATAAATCAGCTTCATAATTTCGGCAGAATACGAGCGAACAAAACACACACATAACTTTCAAACGTAAATAATGATTCCAACGATCCGATATATACCCTTTTAGTATTTTTCAACACCTAGTATATTCTAATGAACTAAATTTGCTCAATTTAACTCTATTAAAACTCAAAAGTGGTATCTATATAGTCTAAGTAACGTCGAGACGAAAATAACTATCTAATACATAGTAGAAGCTATTAATCTTGAAAGTAATACAATTTCCTGGGTTATTCCTAACACTAGAGTCACAAAGTGCGCGAAATTTACCATGACGCAAAATAAGAAACAAACAAGTGTGACTCAAATGAATGAAAAGAAGAAGAAGAAAATACAGAATCGAGTTTATCGCGAAAAAGCGCTGAGGATACTTCAATCAGGTTCCGCTTCATTTCACAAATTATAGCTAATAGCTTCCTAATCGCAACTACATATATGTCTCAAAAACTAATATGGCGGCCGAATTTTACCGTGAGTCAAGTGGAATATTGAATTGTCGAGACATTGGGGTTTTCCAAAAACAATTGCATTTACTCCCCCTTCAGGCATCCCAAATTAAAACATTTAACTGAAATTAGACTTTTGAAATTTACTCTCAAATTTTGTTGACCTTTCTTCAGTAAAAAGCATCCAACAGTCATACTTCTCCTTGCAACAAATGGGTTGTATCAACTAATCGACAAAATGGCTAAAGCAACAAAAATGACTACTTTTATATATTTTATATTAAAGAATATAACTTAAGAATATAAGAATATTTTACGTTCCCATCTGCTCTCAATTAATACTATTTGGATATGACTATGCAGTGATGGTTTTATTAAAGAGAATGCGTTGAGATAACATTCTGAAATGAATGGCCGATGTGCTCGTGTATGACTGGGGCCTGGAACCTATCAAAACTCTCTTTGAGTTAAACACTTCTCTACAAACAAATTTGTACTGAATTCTTCATTCTGTTTCTTTCTAGCTAGACTTACTAGATGTGTCCATTTGTTTTTTCAAGTAGCATTTCAATCCCCTGGGACTAATGATATTGCTTGGCAAAGTTTCGACAAAAATAATCCCGTCCACCAATAAAAATGCAGTCTTTCATCTCGTTCCTATGATTTCAGAAAACTTCTAGTTACAACACATAAAAACAACAGTTTTAAGAACGTTGAACTTGAAGGCTTTGATACTCTAGTATAAAACCTCAAAAATAAAATTCTAGGCTTCAAAAATTGGGTCCAAGATTTTACTGAAAAATTCACAAATCCCTAGTGGAGAAATAGGCTATCAGATTTATCATAGAAACGGAGGGAAACAAGAGAACTCCAGTAATATATCTAGTTTCTAACTACCAGTTATTTGTTTCCTCATAAAAATTCTGATTGCAAAAAAGTTAATCACACTTATTGTTTTGTATTGAAACAAGTCAAAAATATTGTTCTAGACATAGTCAAACACTATGAATTTTATTTTGAAAGATAGAGTTGAGTTCACTCATACACAATAGACTACTACTTAAATTTAAATTACTGGGATTGCAAAAAATCAATATTTTAAAATTAATTTTAATCTTCCCTTCTTCTATTTCAAACCTTTTATAATATTTAGAAGTCATTTCTAAAAATTGAATAATATTTTTTATTGATTCATGAATTCCATACATTCTCTTGAAATGTATATGGAAGACTTTACTCAAATCTTTTTAAACTTCTGTTTCATTGATCATCGACTTGTTTTCAGTCTTTCAAAATATTGGACAAACTTTCTCATCGGATCCAACTTGCTTTCAGTCTATTAAATATTGGACAAACTTTCTCATCGGATCCATCATCACAGTCACTGTCATCGTCGCAAATAAGACTATATGCAATCCATCTTGCAAGTTGAAGTTAGACTTTCTACAATGACTCGGTAGATGCCTTCCAAGTTGCATTTGTGGTACATTGTTTATAATTTTCTTTAGAGATACTAGGCTTCCAGGGATTTTCTTTTTGAAGTGCTCATTTCAATGTAAACCTTCATTGATAATTTCACCGAGCAATTTTGTCTTTTTCACCAGCTTTTCTACTGAATTGTATAGTGTAAGCAGCTCGGAGACATGAATATTCTGTAAATTCAGGGGGGGGGGGTATTCCACATCATCTATTTAGAAATAAATTGAAGTTAATTTTGATCATTTTAAGCTGCTAGAGTTTCAAGACAATAAGATGCTATAGTAATATGCGTATCATCTGCAACAATGCCACCCTAATTTTAAATACTTTTCTCTATTATATAGGTAGATTATGAACAGTAATGGGCCCAAAGAGGGTGATTGTGCTAAGATATGAGGTATACCAGTTTCTCGTTATCCTTTTAATACAGTATTTCTCCAATTTTGCAGGGGAAATAGTGTGGTGGACCGTACACAATGATTTTTTCAAGTCCAGAAAAATAGACAAATAAGTTTCTCAACAGTATTATAGATGTGGGAAGACGACAGTTTTATTAGATGAGTTATGATGCAAACAGTTATGAAGCAAACAATCATCACAAATGATTTCCAAGTAAAAGCTCAAGAGCATTGTATAAATTTATCTGGTCCTGGTACCGTTTTACTCTTTAATTTTCATATTTCATTTTACAACATTGGGTCTGGGATGCCAGAATTGATGATATATCTTTGGGTCAGAAAAAGTATAACTTTGGCCATAAAATATAACTTTGGCTCTAAAGATTAGAAATTATTTATTTTAGAGTAAATACTAAGAAGTAGCATAGAAATAAAATTATAGAAAAAGTGATATTAATATATTAGACACAAAATTGCATCATAACATGTAACATAATATTTTATTTTTAGGCTTGCGTTTTTATTATATTTTATCTTGGGTCAGCTCCAGATTTTGTTGGACACACTCGCTGTTAGAGCTACATGGCACTGCTTCCCCTAGATTTAATAAATTGGATTTTCAAGCAGGCAAGAGCATCGTCGTCGATTGGATTAGTTCTCCAGCTAGTTTGTAACAAACCATAGCAAATAGTTGATTTAGAATTTTGGCATCTGATTATTTTTATCCAGCACTTCATTGGCAGCATTCCACATTTTTTCAGGATTTCCCTTATTCCCTTCAAAGAGACAGAGATAATAAGCAGCTACTCTGCTACAAAAATTCTAATATACTTTCCAAAGATTTCGATAATTTATCGGTTCTTTTTACTATAACTTTATTCTGAGGTTTTCAATGGTTTTGGATCTAAATTCACTCATTTACCTTTTAAGGTTAAGTGAAGATTTAAACTGATACAAAAATATCTTGAAATGTATATGCTATCAGCGGACAGAGGATGGTTTCCCAGTCTATCTGCCGTAAATCATCTTGAAGGGCTTTTCGTTGTAGTACCTACTTAAATTCGGGAACTATATTAATTTTCGAGTCGTCGAGCATTCATTTTATGGATTTCTTACTCAGTTGCATTGGGATGATAAACCATCCCCTTCTGTAAGAAATCTACAAGGAGTATGTGTTATTTTTCGTCGTTAAAAATAGTCAATTTTGTTTTGCTAATTTGTGTTCATTATTTTCGTTTGTTGTAACAGATACACTGGTATTGATCGTTCTTGAAACTAACAAAATGGACACTCGTGAAAATCACAATTTACACTAGTGATGATGATAAATCCATAATCAGTTTGTAGTACTTCTAAGGGCACTAAAATGTTTACAAGCTGTTATTATTGTTATTTAAATAATGACAGCTAGCTTATTCTTATTATTATTGTTATATTTCGCCCAGAGAGATGACAGCAAACCAAAAAACACATATTAGCAACAAAACATTAAGTGACAACAATATAATGTGTGTTTTAAAATGATTGAAATACTTTGAGAATCTACTTTTGAAAACTATTTGTTTTTTTTTCTAAGCAGCAAAACAACTATAGTTTTAAATGTTAATTAATTAATTTTTATCTAAATATACATAAATATTCCTTTTATTATTTATTTTGAAACTTCTTTTCTTTGTAAAGGTTTTCTTTGTCAGGCAACTGGAAAGACGAAGATTTTCAAACAATACAATCTCTAGGAGCATTTAAAACGGCCATATAAAAAGACTCACACAAAATTACTGCAGAGGAATGTTTAAGATTTTAACTGCAAAGCGATAACATATAATTCCATCAACTGAAAGAAATACCTCCAAAATTGTTTAAGATTAATAAAGACAATAAGTGCTAGCAATCTAAGTGGTCAAAATATGTTTCAAAAAATCAATTGAGGACAATAACAACAAATTGAAGCTTGCGTGGATTTTTTAAAAAGACGACACTGCCAATAAAAATAAATGGAATTCAATAAGAATTTTGGCTACAATTCAATTTAAAAGCATTTGACCGATTTATGTTTAATAAAATAAATATTATGTTTTTGGAAACAGCTTCCACTTCTCAATGGCAAGGAAAAAACACAAAAAATGATATTATACCAAAAATTATTAAAGTAAAACGTCCATGTGGCACATGACAATTTTCTAGGACAAAATTGATATGATATATATTAATTGTTGATAAAATACCTTTATCTAATTTGCTACATTAATATTTTAGATTATTACTATGTTTTCCAAATAAATATTTACTGCTCACAGCATTACAATATTTTAATATTGACCATTAAACTATGAAATGCATTAGAGCAAGTCAGATTATATATAGAAATTTAATTTTCTTTAAATAATTTCCTATGATTTTTAGCAATAATAAAGAGAATTTATATCAAATTCCTAGAAAAATTTAAAAATCACTAAAATCAAGGTTATGGGAGAAACCTTCTGACAATTAAATGTGTTTTCACACATTTGTAAACATTTTTAATGCTTTGTTTTCTTCTGAGAAAGTACAAAACCGTCTAATTCTCATCTACAATTTAAAAATAAAATTCTTTGTCTAAACTCTATGAAGCAATGTGCAATTTCTGGATAAATTTTGAGTCAGTATGTTTTTAGTAGTAATTTTCAGTAGAACCACCACTAAAGGACGAATCATTGCCTTGAGCCCTGAAAGTCCAATTTGAAAAGATATAAAATAGTATGAAATGGCAAAGCCAAAAAAATTAATAAATTTCTTTTTTTGTTCAATGCAATTGCTCGTTTATATACAAATTGGGTTAAATAAGAAAAAGTTAAAAATAATAACTTACCACAATCAAATTCATCTGTATAATCACAGCAGTCGTCATCACCATCACATATGTATGATTTTGGTATGCATTTTCGTGAATGCTCGCATGCAAATTGGTTGCTTTTGCATGGAGATACAGGTTTATCTAAAACAATTTGTAGCAAGTGCATCATAATGAAATTAAGAGAAGCGTTTGATATGATAAAATAGAAACAAATATCTATTGTTAATAAAGTACATACCTGCATGTTTCACAATTCATAAAAAGATACAAAAGCTATCACAGTAACTCATATATTTGTCCACTATTTAGCATGGGGTGATTTTTATTTAATTCTTTCCCGTATGTTTACATGACACATGTATGTATTCATGCACATAATATAGCTTTCATACTTTTCAAAAAGCAGCATCAATTATGTCGTCAAATGATTCAAAAACTTTCTTCTAAAATTATGTTATTTTTATCAACATAGCATGATAACTAAAATGTTCTATAATGTAAACATCTAAAGCAATTTTAGTTGATCTCGCGGTATATAAAAAACATTTTACTTGTTAACCCTATCTGGACCGGGAGGGAGGCTAAATTAGCCCCTCTCCTACATTTTTTGACACAACTCAAGAAGCATTTCTCAGATGCTTTTGAAACTTTTTGACTTTTCCTAAGTATTATCTAGGAATTTGCAATGCGTTTGTTTACTTGTTTACGAGTTTGCTGTTGTCATGGCAACCAGTTCTTGAGAGAGTACTTGTAAATATATATGTTGCTTTGTAGATTTCTTATGAAAGGAGCTTTCAGTTTGAAACATAGTCAACATATTAATGGAGCACAGGAGCACATTATGACATTATCACAATAAAATTTAAAGCTATTTTCATAATTCGATTACGTCATCATTACCTCTACTATCATTACTTCTATTGTTTTAAGTTTTTCTCATGTTTTGACTGTATAATGTAGCTTTATACATCATGACTCATAATAATTTTACAAAAAAATGCATTTATAACGACTTAATAGCACATTGTAGTTATATTCTGCGCATCCGCGAAAAACTTCCCACAATTTTGTCCAAGTATTTACAAATTTTTCAAAAAAATTACCTACATTGAAAAAAACCTGCTTTTCGAGGGAAAATGGCCTTAGTGTCGTTCTAATTGCAATCTACAACACTGTGTCCAAATTCCAAATTAAAAACTGTACCCATCTTTGAGTTGTGAAACTTCCTAAAACGTCGGTTTTATGACGTCATCATGACGTAAGTGCCTTAATTATCATAAACATTTACCTATTGTTTGCATTTGATATATAGATAATTTTTTCTTGATTGCAAATCAGTAGCTATTACCAATTTTGATTTAGGAGGGGGCTAATTTAACCCCCCCCCCCCCCGGTCTGACGTTCAAAAGAGCCCGGTTCAAATATGGTTCAAATAGTTATCAGAAGCATAGTTTTAAAGAAAGCAATAATTTTCTAATTATTTTTTTTTCATATTTAATGAGGATTAATATTAAATTTTTTACCCATTCAATGAGATAGATTATCTACGATAAAAGTACAGTTTTACATAAACAAAAATGTAATCTGAACCATAGCATTACCCGATGTTGCATTTTGGTTCAAGACTATTGCATCTCTTATTCCTTTGTCTCCTTTTTGTCCTTTAGTCCCTTTTAATCCTATTGCTCCGGTGTTCCCCCTTTCCCCTGGATTTCCAGATACTCCTTTCTCTCCAATATTTCCCTTATGTCCTTTACTTCTTTGTGTTCCATGTGTGCCTTTTGGTCCTGTTGGTCCTGGCTTACCGTTTATTCCTGCTTTTCCAGTTAACCCTCTTAAACCTTGTTCCCCTGCCTTTCCTCTTTCTCCTTTCCTTCCGACATTTCCTTCCGACCCAACATTTCCCTGCTGTCCCTTTATTCCTTGTTTTCCATCTGTTCCTTTCCTTCCTTTCTCTCCTGGAATTCCAGCATTGCCAAATCTTCCTTTTGCTCTTATCTCCAGTTCTTCCTATTGGGCCCGATTTTCCTTTAGAACCCATTTCTCCTTGGACACCTGGCTCCCCTTTACTTCCTTTTTCTCCTAAAAATCCAGGTATTCCCGTTGCATTTTCACCTGGAGTTCCTTGAAGCCCTTGCTCGCCTTTCACTCCAGGTCGTCCTGGCCGCCCAATTGGGCCAGGAGAACCTTCATTGCCTGGTGCTCCCTGTTCACCTATTTTTCCCATGTCTCCTTTTTGGCCTTTTGTTCCATTTAATCCCCGAAGACCGTGATAACCTCTAGCACCTATCTTGCCAGAAATTCCTTGCATTCCTTT
>JAYJMH010038987.1:0-39430 GCA_036873815.1 Phacellophora camtschatica | reverse complement strand
AACATACACTTGACTCAAGTTTAACTCAAATTCGACAGTTGGATTCAGACGATGGTTTTAACATGGATTTAATTGAAGTAATTGAATTTGACTCGACATAAGTGCGACGTCTGAATTAAGCCTTATAAAAATGAGTAAACGAATAACTTGAATAATAGGATAACAGCATTCAGTAGGCTTTCCAATCAAACTTAAAAGAGCAGCAACACAAACAAATAAAGAGAAATTAAATTTTTCGGCTACATATGTAGCTTCTGCAATGATAGTTGGGACTCTAACGTTTTTATCAAAGAACTCAAATGCATGGCTAGATAGTGCAATAGAAAATATATAATTCTCATCAACTGGCTCAGAATTTAGAACATGGACAGAAAGAAAAGGGTGATCTGCATAATATTCAGATTGCATAATAGCACAACACATGTGAGACACTTGAGGTAAAACAGATAAATTTTTATTGCCAATTTATGAAATAGATGCAGAATTGAAAAGACAAGATCCAATTGGTGTTGCCCCAATAAAACAGGCAGAAATATATTGTTGTTTCTGCTTTAAGAAAGTCAAGTAAAAAAGAACTTACTGTTTCATCCCACATCCACCCCACACATATCTTAATGCAAGAGTTCACCCAAAATATGTGCGTAACAATTTTCAATTAGATTTGGCATTATGATATAAATCATAATATAATAGTCAGCATATTATTGAAGCACAGGGGCACATTGTGACATTATCAAAATTAAATTTGAGCTTATTTTTAGATTTTGATGACGTCATAATTATTTCAATTTTCTGCTATGTTGAGCATTTTTAAGAGTTTTTCTCATGGTTTTACTGTAAAATGTAGCTTAATACTTCATGACACATGATAATTTTGTAAAACAATTTATTTCCAACGTTTTAATAACATTTTTCCACTGCGCATGCGCGAAAATCTTCCCACAATTTTGTCAAAGCATGTACAAATTTTACCAAAAATTTATATACATTCAAAACTACCTGCTTTTTGATAGAAAATGGCTAATTGCAATCTACAACAAAGTGTCCAAATTGCAAATAAAAAACCTTACCCATCTTTGAGTTGGTAAATTTCCTCAAAAATTCGTTTTTATTACGTCATCATGGCGTCAGTGCCATTATTATCCTGAAAATGTGTCTATTGTTATGATTTAATATATAGATCATGTTGTCTTAATTGCAAGTCAGTAGCTATTACCAATTTTGATTTAGGAGAGGGGGGCTAATTTAGTACTAAGGGGGGCTAACTTAGGTTAAGTACTAAATATCGAAAAGGACCCTTAGTACCAGAGGATTATTACCACGCTGGACTGTCAGCACCAGGAAGGGAATTGCAATCCCATTGTGGTGCTGACAGTCCAGCGTGCTGGTTCTTGCGGTGTTAATTGTTATACCAAAGCTAAATTGACACGGAAGGCATATGATATAAACTGGACGGGAAGGCATATGATATAAACCGGACGGGAAGGCATATGACCAACCCATACAAGATTGTTTCTGTTGTGTTTGATATCATTTTTGTTTTTATTCTTCTTAATATCTCAGGAATAGTTGCGAGGACATAAATAGAAGTACCCTGGGTTCCAGAGTAATCAAATTTATAAATAATACAACTAGTAGATAAATAAATAAATAATAGATAAATAGACTGGAGCGAAAAGAGAAAGATGGAAAGAAATTTCCTATTCTTTCCGCTTATATTTTAGTTCTTTTCTGTCTTCTCTCTTTTGAGCAAGGACGCCGAAGGCTGGAAAGGGCAAGAAGGACAAAACGTTACTTTTTAGGGCAAAACAATAGGTAAGTAGAGAAATTTTAGGGTAAGTGGGGGCGTTCCTGCTTTTGAGGCTCTGGAACCAATGGGATAGACAAGAACTTAAGACAAGAAAGGGAAAATCATTCCCCGGTTAATCCATCGGACAGGAACGTGGGAAGTTATTTTTGCTTGAGAGGGCACTTTTTAAGAGGACACTTCACTAGGGAAGCTAATTTACTCCCAAAAGGCACCTTTTCCTAAAGTTTAGAAGGGGAAAAGTGCACATGGGCCTCAAAAATAGCAACAAAGAAATGGAAATTCGCCTCTGCCACTGGGAAATCTGTATAAAACTGGGAATCTGTAATTTACATTAATATGGAATTTCATGCGAATAAAGCAAAAATTTTTATACATTTTATACAACTCTTATGGTTTTGTGATTTCTGTGGTTAGACTGAAATCCCACTATGGTCGATTTTTGTCCGGTTTTTCGGGTTTTGGTACCCCCCCGAAATCCCCTCGTCGAGCATGCTTATGTTAGTTTATTTCTCTTTTACTCCGAGAAAATGAGTTGAGCAAACTGAGAAACTATCAAAAGAAATAATAAATAGAGAAAAAGTAAACTAATATTGAAGGAACTAAAAAAGAACTTCCTCCGTTCATTACCTCAGCTCTCAGTTGGCTCCTAAATTTCGAGCTTGCTTCTTCTCTCTGAAAAGTCATTAAAAGAAAAATACACTTGGGGGAAGCCCAGTAATTGCACATTTTTATCGTGATTGTATTTTTCTCCAAATGAGATTTGAAACACAAAAATACGTCTAAAAATTCGAAAATATGATGCACTTTGCTGCGACAATAAACAAAATAAAATGCACTATTATTTACAACATTCCTAGTTTTACAGATTCCTTGTTTTACAGATTACCATTTCCTTGTCATAGAAAATCAATAGTCCAACGGCAGAAAAATGTCAATACCTCATAAACTAAAAACACCCACAGGGAGGCACCGTTTGCACTTAGTCATGGCGAGAAAAGCCATATGTCGATGTTCAGGGGGTCAGCATAACAACTTCTTAACAAGTTTTATAACTTTAAGCAGCAATGGGTGATAATGGTAAAAATTGACAACCAAAATTAAACCATGCTTTCCTGTGGGTGTTTTTTTTAGTTTGACGATGTAGGAATATTTTTTCCAGTTTTTCTGCCTTAGGAATATGTAGTTTTAAGGGTCATTTTTATCATCCATACACAAGGGTCATAGGGTCATGGTCACAGGGTCCTGGGTCATTGGGTCATAGGGTCTGGTTAAAAGGCTATGCCCTTCAGGGTCCCAATGGACTAAAGGGTCCCAGCAGGGTCCAAGGGTCCGGTAAATGTAGCATACATGCTTGGCTTGCACATCATGATCGTTGAAAACGGCATGTTGTAAAAACAGGATCCTAAGACCCTAGGCCCCCAGTGACGTAATAAAAAATGGCACGTGGGCACAAGGGCACGTATACTGAGGGCACGTAGGACACGTAATTTAACAGACTCTATGGTTGTATAGGGGCACCAGTTAGCAATATAGATAGAGATAAAGCCCGGTGACCATCTAGACGAAACAACAGAAATTTATCTTGCAGCGATGATTTCCGGAACTATGCAATACATTTAGGATGTTCCGATTGTTTCTTATAACATGCGTCTAAAAACTCCAGCCATCCAATTTATTGTGGTATATCGAATTTCCGGTCGGTGGTCGGTGGTCGGTGCGGTGTGGTTTTACACCACACCGTTAATTTCATGATTCAATCTTCAATTTAAAGTGCTTTTCCACATCTTTACTGGCGACTGTACATAGTCCTTGTACCTCTATCAATAGCGTCTACCAACAGGTTGCGACCGTGCATTCTCAAGGTTAAAGTTGGTAAAAAATCGTTTGAGACTAACGATTGAGCAAGAGTTTTTTTGAAGTTGGGATTTAATACCAAACGAGCTCCCAAAGCCAAGCTTGTTTGTTTTGAAACAGAGCTGCAAGAATAATAACTAATAGCAGCTTTGATGCTCCAGCAATGCCTCTTATTGAAAACTTAGGATGGAAAACAATTATTGACTTAATCAATTTGGAAACTAATACGATGGCATTCAAATCCATCAATGAACTGACTCCTGGATACCTCAGTGATCTTTTTACAAGGAATTCAGAATTTTTATTATACAACCTCCGCAATACCAAAACAGACCTCAAATTACCCATAAAAACACTCCTCCAATGGACAAAAAGGTTTTTCGTTTCGTGGGGCCAAATTGTGGAATAGTCTAACTGATGAGTTGAAGCTAACTTCCTCCCTAAGTAGATTTAAAAAATTAGTATAACTATTTCTGAATTTATATATATATATATATATTTCTTTTATTATTTTTTTTTCCTTTATGGTTGAATTTTTAACATTATTATATTATGTATTTTGCGTATTTTTAAAATTTTAAATTAGGTTTTCATTAGTTTTTATGGTAATTAATTATTGTATGTATTAAATGGAGAGCCCCTTGAAAACCAATCATTAGATTGAAGGGTCACCCTCCTTAGAAGATTGAAATGAAATGAAAATGAAAAGATCACGATTTGTAATTCCGTCAAGCATTCCGACAAGTATTCCGACAATTGCCGACAAGCATTCTTGTTAGACACCCAGATTTTCTTTCTGTCGATGGACTGTTTACGTTTTGAAGCAAAAAACGGCCCTCGTTTCGAGGCATTACCCAATTATCTTTTCCCAGAAGGCCAGTCGTGGCGCTGAAAGGGGGAAAGGTGAAGGTATATTTTTAAAATTTTAAATCTTAATTCTTAAATTTCAAAATTTTGCAAAACAGCTCCCCGTCAATAGTTTATTATATTTTCTGTCATTAGAATAAAAAAAGACTCGAAAGCCATTCGAGCAACCTTTATATCAGATGTTTGACCAACCTTGAAGTGAAGGTCAATCATCAATGTAAACCCTTTTTGGAGTTGTTCAAAACCGATCCGAAGAGCCAGGTTACAAAAAATCGTCCGGGACAACCGTACCCCCGGACCCCCCAAGCAGTTGACTCGATCCGCCCTCATCTAGTCCCGAATAAGGGCAGCGCTGAAGATTTAATCACATGGTAGTGCGATTGCTTTTTAATAACTACGCCCTTTTTGTCTGCAAATTTTGTACAGTTGTTGTACACCACCCCAAAAGTGTCTTTTAGTTTCGCCTCTGCGTGTCAGTAGGCCACGTCAACATTTCACTGATGAATAGTCTGATAGATGACATATTTTCTCCCAAAATGAAAACTGCTGATGAAAAGCTTTTCTTTTTGTATTACCAGGGATCCGTAGGAGAATCTTATTTTATTTTGATTTTGTCAGGTTGAATTTCACAAGGCAGGTTTGTTCTTAAATATTTTTTACTTCAGCAGCTAGTCTAATGCTTGCGATCATTTATCTCCAAAGAATTGATTTTACACTCTTTCAAAGCAGCCAAGAAAATTGCAACAACAAAAAATCCCAAAGGTATTGTCCTCTGTCCCTCTCTGTTTATTTTGATTTTAATTTACAGAAGTTATATGCATACCGTGGAGCTGGCACATAGAATAAATTCGATTCTGAGGTCAAATTGAGGCCCCCTCAATCCATATTTTGAAACACAACTTAAAGCTTTTGATTGACAATTTTTATGGCTATTTGCGATTTTAATCTTTAATTTTCTATTTTTAGACAGTGTAGTATTGTACTTCATTGTAAACTCTGCTACTGAATTATTACTTTGTAAATGCAGGGCCAATCGCAAAACAGTAATCTTATACTGAAATGTAGCTCTACCCTTAGGTAAAGAATTTTAAAAAGAAAATGAAATGAAAATGAAACTGGTTGTTGAAATTGGCAAGGTGTGAAATTGGTTATTTTGATTGCTAATTACAGCAAGTGCGTCCTTAAGGTGGTTAACAGTTTCGCTACTTTAACGCACAGTATCGCGTAAGTTAATTTTTTATACAAAAAATGATAAAAATTAATAAAAATGCAAACGAGAAATTACTAACATTACACTTAGCTAAACAAGTCTTCATGCTGAAAATTTTACAGTCAAGGGTCAATTTCATAATTTCAGTTTTGTAGTTTTTGAACCTGTTCTCGACAAATCCTGACTTTTCTATCCAGACCTAGCATAAAAATACCTTTTAGTTTTCATAAAATTCAATCTTCCATTAAATCTGTCCACTCTAAGTTTCATAACCTCAAGTTAAAAATCATGTTCACATTGTCACCAGACTAGCCGACTTTTTGAAATTTAGCAGCTGGCTCCTGGTAGACTTGTTTAAAGAAGACCAGACCAGAGTTATTTTTTTTTGGCAAGGGTCAGGCTTTTTATGTGAAAGCTTTTACCAGGCAAAGTTCACCGGAATCTTTTGTTCATTACTCATCCGTTTGGCACCAAAAACAAAGCATCGGTCTTCCCACATGTCCTGCGTTCATAAGTATTGAACCCACCGCTCTACATTCACTGCACCCACTGCTCTTCGTTTAAACTTTGAACACATAATGTTTGGGAAATTGCAACATTGCTTGTTCAGCCCGCCCAAGCCCTGCATAGGCTAATAGTGCATATTCACATAGAACTTCACGACCATGCTCTATACAAGAGTAACGCTGCAAAGGATTTCTATGTTGATCTCCAAAATGTTAAAGCAATCAAATTTCATCCATCGGTCGTCAGTTACACAAAAATGCGGCAAAATGCAGATTTTCAAACTGGGCCATTTTCAGTCAACATTTCTCAATGTCTCTCATTATGTAGTACCATATGGTAATGTAATGATTTTCTTTACAATAATAAGAACTGTGCATTAGGAAAGGTTCGAGGAAAAAATGCTTCATACTTACCTTCGTGCTTTTGATGTTTTGTGATTTTGTTACACTAAGTGGTTTTGATGATCATATTTTTTGAAAATCAAATGACAATTTTATGATTATGCTCAGTAGCTATCTTCTATGTTATTCATTATGTCATGTAAATTTCATTTAAATTTTAAATTCAAAAATACATTTTTTAAAAATTTCAGTCTGGGGGTTTACCTTTCTTGATCCACCATCTATAGTTTGTTAATGTAAATTTATGTTATGGCTCATTGATGCAGACTATTATAGATAAAAATAAAGATATTACGGAGGTAATGCGAAGACAAATTATTGTATTTGTGTTAAAATGCACAAGACAAAACTTAAGATCTCTACAGCCTCGTTTAATGTTGAATCAAAGACAAATCTTTAGCTATAGGGACAGTGCAAAATTTATTTTACAACGGGGCCAGTGGAGAATCACACAAAACAGCCACTTTTTGTACTTTTCAAGGACAGGGAAACTATATTTTCTCTCTATGGGGCATTGACATTCCCCCGATTTTTTGGTCGATTTAACAGAGAATTTGGAATTGAAGTACATGAAATTTCCTCAAATTTCCTAAAAATAATTGATCTAGTCTTTAGGGTAAATAATATTCCTATCCATGGTATCAAGATGGTATCAAATTTGTAAATTTTCAAAATGGATGGTAAATCTAGTCAATAGTTTTGTACCAGATGAAGTTTGATTTTACGGTTTGGCTACACACTCATTTTTTTAAACATTGTTGACGGGGGAAAAAGTTTTTAGCATTTTATGACAGCGGGGCTTTCACTTTTTTAAATTTAGTTTTTGGTTTGCATCGGCCTCGTTGTTTTGCACTGACAATTTTGCACCGTCCATACATAATGTAAAATAAATTTTGCAGTAGTTAGCCAATCAATTTACTATATTTCAATTTTTGCAATTTAGTTGGTGCGGGAGGAAGTTGTCTCTACCAGTCCCTTTTAGGACCCTACCCCCATAGAATGGTGTAGGGGGAGGGAAGGGTTGCAGCAGCCAAAAATTGATCCTGCCGAACTAGTCGGTATGATTGAGAATTTGGTCCGTAAAAATTTGATGGACATGATCAATTTGAAATGCTGTGCATGTACTGTAATTTGTTAGAATTCGTTAGGTTTCGTTTGGATCCGTCCCTGATTCCGTTAAATTTACTCTGTGGACAAGGGCCTACGCCCCCTCTCACCAAGAAAAGCTTTTAGGATGCTAACATTGAGTATCCCCCAGAGACTGCCATTTTAAATGCTTTCAAAATTACAGCATAATATGAAGAAACAAGGAGCTTGAGACCTTCCAAGGTTATGTATATTTATCTTTACTTTTCTGATTACTACTGTTTGTGATAGCGAAAAGGACATGAGTGATTTACGGCTTATAATACCTCTGATTGTTGTTTAAAATGGTAAAAAGTAGGCCAATTCGTAATCTGTTGGGATTAGTCATTGTCACATATTTGTTTTGCATTCACGTCCTTACTAATTCCATCAAGGACTCCCAAATTAGGAGTCACTGCATTTACTCAATTTACTTTCAGTGCACTGGAGAATCAAATGCCAGTTAGAATAAAATGCTGTGTTGCACGTTTTAAATGTGTAGGGGAGGGGCATATATTTTGGTAAGGTGTTCGTTGTTATGGCTTCGCTTAGGACTCTAGTGGTCTGGTATTTAATTTATTGTGCCGTAAACGGTCGTTCATTAATCGTTTGTGGTACAACCTCTTTGGTTTTAGGTTGCTCCAAACAAAGTTATCAACACCGACCACCCGTTGGTTTTGCTTATTTGTTTTACTTTTCTGTGGCTTGTTTTACGAACACTTGTTGTGAAAGGTGGAGTTTCGACACGACAACCGAGCACTGTTACCACGCGTGTAAAGAATTGTTATGTTTTTCGGCGCGTAAAGTAGATAAGTTGCGCGTAATTTAGTGCAAAGTTTTAGCAAACTTAGCACATGATCAAGAATACCTGCAATCAATTGTAAATCGTAATTTGAGAAAAGCTGCTGAGCATTGTTGGTCGGTACGAAATCCGGACTTATCCTATGAAAATCAATCACCAACTGTCTTTAGACAATAAGTTGATAAATAGCAGACTACCCACAAGAGATCTAAGCAGAATGGGGGAATAAATGGCACAGGAAAGAGAATTTGTGGAGCAATAAATTGGTTGTGTTGTGTTGAGTCACAAGAATCGTAGTGGTTATTATGAAACAGTCTAAGTATTCTATCAGGGCACTGGTCTAGACTGGAGTGTGGTTTGGAGCCATTGGTGCCTCAAAACACACAACACGGCGTTCCTGAAAATATATCGCACACAATAGCATAAACCGTTCAGAAGCAGCAGTTAACGTACACTGACAACTCACAGAAGACGAGATCGGAAGTTAAGGGATTGGCTCTTGTTGCATTGATAGAAAAGGAAAAGGAAGCATAAATGTAAATTTACGAGCAGAACTGTGCATTTCGGTAGCTTATTGAAATGAGCAATGTGGAGTTCGATGAACGGGTTAGGACGCTTTCACATCATCGCGTTTGGCTGTTGTATTGGACTCACAATTGATTTTTATGGGCTTTTTATTACCCATTGTGGAGAGATACTGCGAAATGATTTTGGTCTTCACTGGAGCTGGATGTAAACTGTTTTTGCTGTTAGCCACGTGAGTAAACTACCATTCATGGTCACCACATTTTGTTGCTGATATATTTTTGGGGATATTGATTTGTCCTTCATCAATGTCAGTATCAGCTTTTCGCACTACACGATCATGCTTTTTATTGCAGATTTGTCTATCATCATATGCGAAAACTTCACCGGGATAAATATTTCATTGTTTTTGGTAAAATCATTCATTTTTGTTTTTGCCCTGAATGTTGATTAGTCATTCAATTTCGTTTCTGCCCTGAATATTGAAAACTTTACCAAATTGGTCACTTTTATTGAGTCGAGAAAAAAGTACAACGGAGCATAGCCTATATAATGTCGTAGAATATTAATTTATTTGAATTTTTGAAAACTTTTTCCTGATTTCATGCGTCAAAGATATACTCTGTGTGTATTATCAAAACTCCGAATCTGACTTGACGCGTATAATTTTTTGTTTTTATATTGTCATGTCTATGTTTTTGTTATTAATAAGTCACTTTTTATTTGATATTATATTAATCTTTCAAATTTCTGATTTTCGATGCTGCTGTCATTACATTGAGTAAGCTAAAAAAATTGCAGGCCGGTGCGAAATCGCATAAAATACTTAGTTTAGAGTTTCCTATTAACTCAGTTTGCTTGGAGTTTCGTTTGTAACTTTTAATTACATCGTTTCTTTTTTAATTTGTTTGTGTGGACTTAAGCAGGAGTATTGTTGAGGAAACCCTAAATTTTTGTCTTCCATTCAAAAAACCTCCGCTTCTCGTGCTCTGGTGGTGAATTACGGATTTAATTTTGTGCTCATGCTTTTTTAAACTATCGAACATAACATCACATAACATCTTTAATTATGTTAATACTAAAATGAGAGAGAAGCTGTTTTATAGATTCTAATGATATGAAAATAATGATTATAACTTTCTCATCCTTTTCCACAAAATTGGGGCTGTTTTGTTTGGCGGTGTGCCGCCGAATTTTTAAAACCACGCCAGACATTGTCAGAACCGATCTTGATGAATTACTCCCAAAATAGTTTTTTGTATGCTATTATTGAAAATAACAATCGTTTTCTGGGAGCGCGGAGCTGGTGGGGCTACCCATTATTTTGCTAAAATTACTTTTTGAAAAATCTTTCAGTTGTCTCTGGTGCTTTTCAATGGTTCTTTAAGCCCACCCCTTTCAGGTCCCTAATTTAAAGGAAATTATGATAAAATTTTGACCCATGTTAAGAATTATTTCGGTCTCCAATTATTTTATTGTTTTCTAATATCATGACACGATATTTTCCATATATTATCTATGTATATATGAATTAAATTAGAGATAAAATATATTAGAATGGATAAAATGTGCTCACACCACTAAAGTTGTGTGGGGAACGTTTTCCAATAGGTGTAAGAGAATCCTTTCTTTGAATAAACTGAGTTGCAATTTTTAACAGGAATTGTGAGTTGTAGTTAATGTTTTACACATTTTAGTTCATAATTTCTTTCAATGAATATTTTCAATAAAAATAACTAACATAAAAGTGATACATGAATGATTGACAATTTGTTGGGTAATAATTAAATATTAGACTCACTGACTTGTTTTATTGTTGACTTGAATTAGGGTTCTGACTTGTCAGCATGCTTTTATGGCTTTAGCTTATTCTTCAGGGGTGGGCAAGGACCAAGGACTGAGGTATTTGAAGTCGAAGGGGCTTTGGCTACCCCAGATTTTATGGTTGTTAAAAATAGATAGCATAAATATTCCACCTTTGAAGCTAAATTTGGGAATTTTTTCCACGGCCCCCTCAAGCAGAAAATCACATCTCAGCCCTTGGTAAGAACCGCGGAACACCGAAAAGCAAACAGAGAAAACTGAAAAATGCATTAAAAGGTAATTTTAGCAAAATAGTTGCGAGGATTCTCCATTAGAAACGCGTGTGGGAAATCGTGTTACGGTTTTGCAGGTCGGAACCCAATCCGTAAAGGCGGCACCATTTACATAACATACCCGTTATTGAAGATTACGGTGTACCTTTTCGGGACACAGCAAAAATAACTTCTCATTTATGTTCTTTGATTTCATGTTTTCTTTTGCTTTCGCCCCCCAGTGGACAACCGTCGTGCCACAGTTTTATCATCTTGAAAGTAAAACCTGTATTGAATCTTTTCATTTTATTGCAGATTTATTTTTTATCAAATCTGCGAATCGAAAGAAACGAAGTCAAAGGTGAGAAAATCTAGAATTTTTGCCAATACATTTGCATTACAATTTTCGAATTAATATCAACTCGTGACTGCCATAATCTCTATTTCCCGATAAAGCAAGCTCCGTGTGATCCGTATGTTAATATTTGATCGAAAACGCCATTTCTCTTCGCGACATTATTGTCTCGTTTTCTTTCTTGACGTTTACAATTGAGCGTCCATTCATCTCAATTCGTTGCCGGCTTCACCCCTGATTTTTATAAAATGTTTACTGAAAGACCTAAATATTGCTATTTAATCAGGGGTTAAGTATGTATGAAAACATTAGATTTGTTGACAGAGGTATATTGAGAAAAGTTATTTCAGCGCTAACATAGTTTTAGCAGTGCAGTGGTAAGTGGTAAAATAAGAAGATAATGTAGTTTTGCAATTTTTAATATAGTAGCATTGTTTTGCACAGTTTTCAGTCAATTTAAAAACAATGTTTATTATTAAATATTTATTTTGAACGTTCCAATTTTCATCTAGCATCCTTGATTTTATTTTCCCTAAAGTACATACTACGCAGCCGCAGAACAAATTTTAACACAGCATCAAGTCATGTTTAGCACGCAGTGTTGACAGTGCATGTGCGCTCTTTTTCCTTTCGTGCCTTTGGGGGTTCTTCCTACTCGTTGTAGTTCTTTGCATCCTTTATGACCCTTGCCCAATTGAACACAATGAGCATAGAGGATTTACTACAGAAAAGCTCAGTATTTTGAAAAACTCTCAGAAAAACTAGGTTTTTCTCAGAGAATCTAGGTTTTTCTCAGGGAATCTAGGATTTTATTTGTTTCCTATGCCACTTAGAATCCTTCCTAAATGTTTTGCCATCTGTCTGAATGAATCAACATTGAAAAATCTTTGACAACCTTTTAGCAAAAGCAATGCCTAGTGTAGATACCCTCCAGGCATTTAGAATATGGAAACAACTTCCCTCAGCCAAAAAATTGGGAGAAATCGAGGTCCACAAACAAATACTGTGAAGTTTAGATATAGGCAAAACTTTGAAATGAGAATGATAACAGTGAAACCTTCATATGATACAACAAACCATTTTGGCACAAACGTTTCTGCTTGTTGTTGGGAGGTGTACATTGGTAGAGGGATTTGACCATATAACGGAAATTTGGAGCAACAGCAAGGAGTTGCTCGTTGGCTAGAAGTGTCAGTGAGAAAGTGTTCGTCAGAAAGGAGTCAGAAAAACTAGGATTATCTGAGAAGAACTTGGATTATCTGAGAAAAACCAGGTTTTTCTGAGAGAATCCTAGTTTTTCTGAAGAAAATCCTAGTTTTCCTGGAGAAAATAAAGGTTTTTCTGGAGAAAATACGAGTTG
Organism: Phacellophora camtschatica; assembly: GCA_036873815.1. Taxonomy (NCBI): domain Eukaryota; kingdom Metazoa; phylum Cnidaria; class Scyphozoa; order Semaeostomeae; family Ulmaridae; genus Phacellophora; species Phacellophora camtschatica. The sequence continues at coordinate 26,539 of JAYJMH010038987.1, read as the reverse complement.
TTCAGAAAAATTCAGTTTTTCAACAGAAAATATAGGTTTCGTCGGCAAAATTTGGAATTGTGGTGAGTCACACCGGAAAAATTAGGATGATACTTCAAATTTCACTCGCAGTAGTACCGGTAGGCCAACTTTTTTAGGCCTTTTGTATGTGCCCAAGTAATTTTTTTTCGTACCTTATCGGCGGCCCTTAATAATGATAATTTCTTGCGACTTGGCGTAAAAAGGCCGGCGTAAAAAGATCGGCGTAAAAATAGCCAACATTCTGTAATTTAATACCAAAGAGCGGAATTATTTCATAACGTTTTTCCCAAGCCCCTTTTACGTCAACCACTCAATTGTTTTTAAGAAAGACCTTAATAAAAAATACGGGGTTAAAATTTGTTCACTGATTGCAGAAATCTTCTAAGCTTTGGAAGATACAGAGTCAAAACAAACTTAAAACAAACGCCTTTTAAAATATAAGTTGGTATCGTAAGCTGATGTTTGAGAGGTTTTAGCTTGAAGATACGAAAAAATTACATAATGTTAACATAATACAGCACACAGAAAACACGCCTTTTTCACTTTTCTTACCTGATCACTTTCGTACGGCGGAAAATGCGGCCCTAATTGGCGGTAATCCAAAATTAAGGAATAAGGGCTAGTGTAAAATAGGCCGGCGTTGAATTAGGACCGGCTTTAAATTAGAGCTGGCGTTAAAGGACCGACAAGGTATCCAAGACTTTTGGTTAAGAACGATAATACTCGAGATACAGAGCAATGGAAGGGCAAGGGGGGAAAGTGGAAAGGTAAGAGCAATCGAGACCAAAGGGGAGCAGAGCGAGCCAAACAAAACCTGGGGGCCATGTTTCTATTTTTCTAAACTAATCACGCTATACAACAGACAGACTTGTGTCAAATTATTTGGGCAAACTAAAAAGCTTCGTTTTTGAAAAAAGATTTAGATAGGTGAAATTGAGATGCCCTTATATAAAATTTTTCAATGCGTGGTTGCCTCAAATTGCAAATATTTAAGTTTTACTTTATAGAGCATCTCAAGTTCTTCAGATACTAAACGTGACATGAACTGTATCTTTGCTCAATTACACGTAAAGATACAACAACAACACGAACAACAACAACAACATAAAATGATAGGGTACTTATTTAAAATTGTTCAGAAAAGATACGGCTCTTCTTTGAGAGAGTGACGGTTATTAGGAAGCGGCACAAAAGCGGACATTTACGGTTTTTTAACATTGTATTTTTAGCATGAAAAATTATCACAGTTGTTGTACTAAAATCACTCATAGACCAATTCTCAACAAATAGACCTAAATATATTCTAAAAGCTGGTATTATGGAATTGGGCATGGTTGACCGCTATATGGTGTATGGCATACAAAAGGTTAATGCTTACAAAATAAACCAAAAATTGTTGAAGCTAGAAGCTTAAAGAAGCTTCGATCTTGAACAAATCAACTAGGAAACTATTTTGAGCTCTTTTCAAAACGACTCTTACAAGATGGCAGAAAAGTTCCATAACATCTCTTCACAACTTGTTTTCTTGACATTCATCGACCTTTGCACCAAATATAAGTAAAGAATCAATTTATTCCTTGGCTATTGCCAACCACTAAAAGGTTAATGGAGGAAGAGAGAAACCTAGGAAAAAGCAACCACAAATCCAGACCTTTGGCCCTCTTGTAAGGCTCTTCGATGCAAAATCACATCTATCTAACAAGACCCTTGTTGTCTCAAACCAACATAGTCCAAAGCAGTCAATAAAATAATCGGTAAAACTACTACCTCCCTCTTGGAATTAAATGTTGATAACGTATCCATCACAGATGAGCAACAACTGCTTTAAAAGAACATTGTGTGAATGTTGGTCCTAACCTGGCAGCAAAGATGGAAAAAGATCAACAGTATAAGTTTGATTATACCTCCAAGTTTGATTTAGCGACAGTAAGTGACAATTTCATACTCGAATCGATACGGGCCTACATGATATGTTCCAAAATCCCACGTCATTTAGCAGTGCCTACGTCAATAAGGTTTGTAAGCAAAAATTACGATGTTGGTATATGGATTTTGGAAGGGTAAATTAGAACTCGCAAATGCGGATAGCGTACGGAATCGAAAACTTGGAACATACAAACTCTTCAAACATCAATCTGACGCTCCAAAATGATTTTAAGTCAAGAGTAAATTCTCTCAAAATTCAAATGCAGTGATCACAACCTGCTTATCGAGACAAGAAGACACAGGGGTATATAATTATCGCAACGAAAATGTCAGATGTGTAAACTGAACGAAATTGAGGATGAAAAACATTTTGATGTATCTGTACAGCCTATAAACACCATAGAAACATAATATTTCAAATTGCAAATCCCCCTATGTTATCTCCTGATGAACTTTACTATATTTTGTCTCGAATACAGAAATACCTATACTTAATTATCTATGCAATTTTACAAGTCACCACAAGAAATACACAACAGCGACTAATATTCCAAATTCCTAGTCATTTCTTTTCTTCTTATTTTTCAACATTTTGTTAACTTAGCATTTGTTGTAATTGTCTAGTTTTTTCTGTATTTTGTTCTGTTGCTGCCATACTTTTGTACGTAGCGCACATGGCATTATATTATTATTATTATAATGCGAAAAATAAAACCAGGAAAATCAACTGGCCGCGTTGATGTCCCGGCAATTCTGATTAAAAACGCTGCCCGCGATTTTTAACTTTTCCTTAATTTTTTTTTTTTGGAGGGGGTTCCTTATCCATGGAATACAGTTCGGGTGACACCCATTTCTAAATGGGAGACAAGGAAAACCGGAATAACTATAGAAAGATTTTTGAGATGACTGTCCATGACCAGTTTGTCGATTTCTTTTTCCGTAATGGTTTGCTAACGAAGAATCAATTTGGTTCCGTAATTTTGCTCTATGAACGGTCGTAAATCAACCAATCTCAATGTCAATGTCACGTGTCACAATAACAATATATGTGCGCCTTTGGTGAACCCCTCAGTTCGTACTTACAATCATTGATGCCCCCCATAACCCCCCCCCCCAACACCGTTTGTCATGATCATAACTGTAAATACCTTAAATTACGTAAATACTAACCATTACATTTAAAAACACACACCCCTAAACTAGAGTGGCAGGGATAGCACTAAAAGATCGAGAAGATCTTGATTCCATAATGGTCCCGTTACAAGCTGCCAGGGAAGGCTGAAACATGGCTAAGTTAAACCTCTTTGTTTCAGAAAGAATTGTGGTAAAATTGTATTTACTTACGCTAAATTTCATTTTAAAATGATATGAGAAATAATCTTATTCGAAAATTGTATAGGCAAATAATCTCTTTCTGTAAACGACCATGAACAATTATGAAACACCCAAAACTTCCACATTTCGGTTGATCCAACAAAACAAACAACAAAAACCAAAGTACAACTAAAACAATACAAGCTATCCGAGGAATTACTTTACGCAACAATGATCAATTCCAGTGGGATTCCTCTTACTATCTGATTGCTTTTTAATATTTTGCTCAAATTACTCTGATAGCTGTGGCTACACGAAAGGGTACAGTGCAGACGTGCGAATTAGGCAATGAGTTGTGCTTTGCAAGGTATCTTGTTTCAAGAACAGTTTCTTTGGAGTTTTGTCTTGGCATTGATTGTTGTATTTTGAAGCAGTGGCTCTTTGATAGAACTGACCCAAAGGTCTTATCGTCACGAAGGTCGAACAACTATGCATTTATTAATTAAGTCTTCTTTCTCTTGATGAATATTGTGTTTTCAAGGTTTAATATTACATCATTTTACTGTGTCACGATACCCTATCGTTGCGCATTCATTTTGATAATTTATTAGTCATCCACAATCACTGCATATTTGTTCTTTTGAATTCAACCACATTTTTATTTTTATGATTGTGACCAACGCAGTTCCGGTGCTATGACTGGTTATTTTTCTCGCCGCCCAAACTTATATCACCTCAAATCATTTTCCTGTTATTCTTATTTCTTATTGGTTACTTGCCATCCCCAAGTGATCAGCTAGATTCCATTACTATGTTTTCGGATGTTCATGCCTCGTTCATGCCTTTTCACTTTGTACTAAAGTGGGAGAAACACTGTTGAAGTTATCTGTCTTGTGATCAGGGGGGGATTTGGACCAAAATCATCAATTCAGGATAAATCCGACAAATGCTGAATTTTCTCGATTTTCCGACAATTTCAACAATTTTCATATTTTTGTAGCTATTATATTGAATTGCATTTTAACGTGTGTGTTTTAGTGCATTGGTGCCTTGCCATGACTTTGCATGTTATTATTTGCGAGCGGAAGCTTCCAATTGGTTTTTGCCCTTTTATCGCAGGATATTAAAGGAAATAACGGCTGCTAATAACTATCTAAAAGGAAGAGCTTACTAGAATGCTAATTAAAATCACTTTGAATGCTTTATGTATAAACGTGCAATAATATGCTGATTGCATTGGAAGAAATCCATCATAAAATATAAATATTGGTTTTTAATCATTCATTTTACAACTACGATTTCCTATAAATAGTTTTCTTTAAACGATTTGATTGATAAAAAATGTTTTAATTGTCAAATTATCCTTTCTTGAGAATTAATTGGCGCAAATCATTCCCTTTTGATTAAGTTGTTAATTTAGTTGCTGACCTTGTGTAACAGAAATTGCAAAAGGGCTAAAAATCAAGTTTAAGAAAGATTTCGACAAAGTTGCGAGCCTTCTTTTCGAAGTAAATAAAACCTTGAATGTCTTTATATGCAGCATTTTTAAAATTTTAAAAAACTTTCTTTAAGTCAAGTGTACTTCAGCCCTTTAAAGTTTAAATTTTGCCATAGACCTTGTTTCAATGAAGTAGACATTTACCAGATGGATCCAAGTAATGCCACGTATGTTCAGTGAATTCGTGCCTTGTGATGAAATACAGTTTCATTTCATTGCGTCTTATCTTATTGCAACACAAATTGTCTCTATCCCGACTGGTTATATTTCACTTTCTTGAATTTTGAATAAGTTTTTCCAACACATATTTATACAACGTTGATTTTTTATAAACAGTAAAGGAAAGAAGTTATTTTTGTGATCTGCTTCTTCATAAGGGTTCTTCATAGCAGAGTTATTAGATTGAAAATACTTTTCAATGGAAGAGTTTGCGAAGAAAGACAACAGACAATGTCGAGTGGTAATAAAATAAAAAGGAGCTTCAGAAGGGGTGGTGATAGCACGGGAGAGTGATTTTTATAGAAAACGCAGGGATTTGTTCAAAAAGAAAAAAGCAAAAAAATATTTTTCTTACATCCTCATAAAAATAGCAACAAATACAAATACGCAAAAATAGCCATAAGCCCAATCTACACATTTATACCCAGGCAAACGTTGCCCCACATGTAAAGCGTTTTTAAGGGTTTTAAACAAACAAGTCAAGCAAGTGTTAAAAATGGCCAAAGAATCCGTAAAATGCTTTTTTGAAAAAAACTAACTATTAGTGAAAAGAAGAAAAAGGATAAGGCACCAAACCTGAAAGTCATTTGCCAAATTTGGAGAAAATACATCAAGATATGATATTACTAAGCAACCAGATGCAAGGAATAAAAGCCGGTAAAAACTCTGAAAAAGTCCACCGCCTGTCCGAAAAACAAATACAGCACGGGCAAGAGATGATAAATTCTAGTATTGTGCAAGGTGCACTAAGGGGAGGGGGAAGAATGGCGCTTTAGCAAAATGCGTTCGTCGACATTTTTCGAGAAAGTCAAAAAAGAAAAATATAAGGCAAACGATACAGTTTCGGAAAGAAAAGACACAGTCGAAAAACTCGTGCGGCCGCAAAATAAGATAAAGCGCTTTGCACACAGGCAGTTCTGTTGGAAACGACTTGAACTGCCTGCACGCGGGGACCTAACTCCAAATTTACCCTCCACAATGGGGGCAGCAAAAAGATCTATGAAGAGTTGACACATTCGGACCAAGACAAAGGCTGCGAAAAACGAAGAACAGGGTGCAAAGGCGGTCTGAAAAAGCCGCTCTCGCTCTCACAGAATTGAATTTATTTATTTTGGGCTTCGTTCGTTATATATATTTAATTTCTCTTTTATTCTTATTCAAATTTTTCGATTTTAAATTTGGAAAAATGAAACATTTACACCCTTTTATTTTGGGTTTGTTTGGAGAAATTATTCACACGTTTTTGTGCAAAAGAGTAAGAACATTTATGGACACCAAAATTATAGGAGTATTTATTTGAGTAATTAAGGACCAAAATTAATTAATTTATCCTGAGAAATGTCTGTCGAGCAGTCGTACAAACAAGTCTTTCCAAATAAGGGCATCGAATAATCAACGATCCTGCTTTGAATTAAAAATTTTCATTTTATGTTGTGTTTGAAAAATGTGTGTTTGAAAAATTACCTGCCAATTATTAGAATTACTGAGATTTGATAAATAAATTTGTTACCTTTTACCCGTGAACTGAAAAGGTATTTGAATTGAGAACCTGTTGCTCAGTGACGTTGTGCCACGGTTCACTGTTTCATTCACTGAGTAACTGGTTAATTATACGCATTCAAGTTAAAAACATACTATGTGTGAAAGAGCCACCAGGGTTAGCTGAAAATAACCCCTGTACATGTTATATTGAACTTGTAACATCATGTTAAAAAATGGTGCATGTTTCCAAATTCATAAATATCATCATAAACCGGTAATGTTGCAAGGGTGTTTGTAATATTGCAAGGATAATGCCAAGATAAAGGCCAGCAATAATATTATTAGATTGGTAGTAACAAACCTGCTAGGAGTAAACCAGAGCCAAACGCTTAACACTGCTGTAAACTACTTCATGCGTGTTTAAAGGACTATTTTCTTTGTTGGACTACTTTTAGCTTTCGTTTATATGAATAAGTGTTATTTGTACGCCGAGACTATTGTCAGATTTTGTTATTGAACCCTGCTATTTCCAACTCTTATGGGGAATGAAAATTTGTTCGAGATAGCGAGTTGTCAAGATATCAGAAGCTAAATCAACACTGAAAGCTCGCAAAGAATTACAACAATTGAATTCACCGGGAGTTTGGGTTGGAGAGGATCGACTGAGCATTTGATAGAGTTTGGCATGAGTAATGGTTTTTGAATGTAATGGTTTATCTCTAGTGGAGTTCAACCAAAATTGCTTGCCATCATAAGACCATTGAAAGTCAATTTATATGTTTTTTATATGAGTTTGTGTCAGATACTTGATGAACCTTTGCGTTTAATTTAGCCCGCTAAATTAACACAGATTTTGGCATAGTTTTGATTGCCTCAGCCCTGCGCCTGTGCAGCCATTGAAGTAAGTAAGTGTATTTTTGCCATCAACTAAATTTACAGGCCTAAGCTAAAAACTCAAATTAGAATTTAAAATAGTTTGCAATTACAACAGTCGTTCTTGAAAAAACGACTTACTTTCTATTACAACATTACAATAAAAAAAAATCATATAAAAATAAAACTAATTCTATTAACAGTTTAAGGAAAAATTTAAACACCTCTAAAACTAACGATGGCAGGGATAACGCTAAAAAGGTCAAAGCAGGTCTTTCCCGTAATGGTCCCTTCAGAGGTGGTCAAGGTAGAAATAAGATAATGGCAACAAAATAAGAAAACAAAGAGAATTGCATCTAAGTATGTTTTATGGCTGGATTTAGTAACATACGAATGGATCGTCTTCTTACTCTTGTACTTTTTTAAAATAAAAGTCTTTGAGTTTGTGTTTGAATGTATTGACGTTTTTCAGACACTTCAAATCTGTGGATAAATCGCTGCAAAGTTTAAGATAATCAGTATTTCCTTATCCACTGCACTGCTCCCTATTTAACTTCTTAATGGGGAATACATGGCTCAAGACATTCTTTCCCATTATGAATGGCACAAAACAGTATATTTTTCATCCTTGATTTAGGTTTTATTGTGATACAATAAAAACTGTATGAATGAGGATAAAAGATATATAAATGAAGATGAGGCCGAATATGTTTGTTGATTTATTGCTCATCTATTAATCTGACATAAAAGATTTGGAAACATAAAAAACAATCTTTTTTGTATATTGAAACGAAGACAAATTTGCTAAAAAACCGACATACATTAACGATGCCATTCACTGCGAGAAAAGACACGTGATCATCTACTTCCTGCTGTGAAAAGCACTTAAAATTTACCACTAATTTTACAAAACAAGCGGAATGCAAAAAACAAAATTTGGTATATTTTACCAGGTCACTATCCAAACCGTTTCGATGAACGCGAATGAAGGAACGAATAAATGAATGCGAATGAATGAATGCGAATGAATGAATTCGAATGAGGAATGCGCATTCCCCCTCTTCAATGAATGAAATTGTTTCTTTGATTATCATTGTGTTTATTATGATATTAGGATGATCTGCTCTCATAGTGTGACAGCAGAAGTACACATATGTGATATGTTACAAAATGTTTCGAAACTACTGCCTATTATTGTGCAGGATTCTGCAAATATTTTCTTCAGGTTTATTTTACTTTCATTTCCGGCAAACATTTATAAACTGTTTTTCTTTCCTTTTTTACAATAAAATACTAACTAGTTCTGCTAGGAATGCTCTATTTACATTTCAAGACTACCTGTTCCATACGCTTCGCACCTGCCGTACTTGAATAGTTTTCAATAGTCCCACCAGACAGTGAAATTTAATTAAAATTTACCTGGTATATGAACTGTTTTTCATTGTTGAACCTTCTGTGAACCTTTTGCAGCAGTTTGTTCGAGATTTACGATGTATATGGGTTCATTTATTGCTGTGAAAGCCGCCATATATTCTTGTCCAATGTCGTTTAAAAATTCGTTGGTTCGTTTGTTGGTTGGTTGGATATTTGGTAACTTTGTGACGTAATTTTATAACAAAGTTTCTTATTGCTCATCTGCAATGGCCGACCGACCTATTCATGAGCTGCAATGGATGGAAAACGTAAATTTAAAGCTTCATTGATAATTAAAAGTTAATTGTCAAATAACTAGATTGGTTACTTAAGTGTTCATCACTCTTAATAACATTTGTTTTAGTTGTGATGTTGTGTTGGATTTGATTTGGGTTCTTAAAATTATATTTACAATTCATATTGTAGTTTTTTTCAATAAATCAATTTCCTGTAATTTTTTATTGTTTCTTTTTTATAAATAAAATTGCCAATTTATTTTCAGTTTTCAACTAAATCTAATTAAGTAAAGCCAATTTTTATTTCCTACTTTGTAATTAGTCATGTATTTTTAATGTTGTGTAGCCTTTTTGCACATTTATGCTTTTTGAATGCATCAGTAAACTTGAACCTTGAACAGAGGAGGTACTTGAACCCTCAACCTTGACACTCGCGTGAAATATCTTTACCATTGGACCATCAGTGATCTTCTTGCCCCAAGTCTGTGTTTTAGCCAAGAAAAAATCAGTTCTCCTTTTCTCGGATTGAAAGGGAAATAGACTTGAGGCAAGTCTACGATGCCCTTCACAGCGGATATTTTTGGCTCATCAACCAGTCAAAGCAAATGCCAATGTGACGTAGAGGCACATAATTTGCAGCCAATGCAAAAATGCTCAAGTTTCATATTTTCAAGTCATGCTTTGCTATAGAACTTTAAAAATAAAAGAGTTTCAGCACTTCAGATACGGAATGAAGATTATAAAATAAACCCACACGCGTTTTGACAAATCTGCTTGTCATACCAAAATGTGGTATTGTAAAAATAAAGCAAATTTTTTAAGAGCCGCACTCAACTGAAATTTTTTATTGCTAGTTTTTTTGCAATATTTTGCAGGCATTTAGTAAAATTATTTCACCTTTTTTAGTTTCTTGAACTTTTTTATTTTTCAGCGAGTTGAGGATGAAGGACATTTGACAGTAGTGACAGAGAACCACTGTAACAAGGAGATTCCAATCCATGTGGAAAATAAAACCAGACACAGGACTACTAGGGTTGAAAGTTTGAGTGATAAAAGGACATTTGGTGAAAAATCTGTTGCAAGGTTATCAGGCTCAGGTTATTGGGACAGTCACCCGGACATTCAGTTTCATCAAGACAGGTATCTTCATCCAGACAGGCCACAAGAAAGACGGAAAAAGCAAGATCAAGGCAAATGGCATGAAGAAAGGAACTCATATAAGCCCAGAGAAGAGTCTTTTCGTCCTGAAAATTGTTCACGTGAAAACCGAAGAAGACAACATAACCACGTGTGGAGCAGAAAGAAGCATGACTCGGGGCCATCGTTTTCTCCTTGGAATCCACGAGTTGATAGATTTAGTAGGAGTCGGAGGTTCACAAATGAAGAAGTTGATCGAAGAAACCAGAACGGCAATGGGCAGAATGATCGTATTAACGATCTAAATACATACAATGGCAGAAAGTATGAAGACAGAAGACACCGATATCGTTCTGCTTATGAAGAGAATGATACAAAAAATGTTGAGCAAGGAGATTTACAAATTCATGAAAATTTAAAGTCAACATACAAAGGTGCAATAGGTAGAATTCCTAAGTTACCATCAAAGGATAATCTGCGAGAAAAGATGGCAAAACTTTACTTACCAAATAAATCCGTTTACTCCTCACCTCACAAAAAAGCTGGTTTCAAAGAAAGCAAACTTGACCCTGAAAAACAAAGCAAAGAGATTGAGTCTTCACGAACATGTCAAAGCAAACGAAGAGATGGTTTCTCTGATTCATTTAGAAACAAAAATTCCGCCAGGCAATCAACAAAAATACCTACTAAGGAAATGAATGCCAATACACCAGAAGCTCTTCAATGTATGAAAGATACAAGTTTTACGAGTAAGTCAAGTATTCTAGATGAGCGTTCAGGTGACGATGACATCGAAACAATAGGTGATACTTTGAAAGAAGAACCTCCGTGGAACAAGAGCGATTCTTGTAATTTGACAGATGGTTCTAGTAATCTGCAAACAAATTATTGTAAAATAAATCAAGGTAATGAACATTTATTAGCAGAAGTAGAAAGTTCTTGCAATCTAAAGGAAAAATCTAAGCTGCCAAGAAGATACCAAGATCTCGGTAAACTTAGTCAAGGAGAGTATGTTAAAAAGCAAGATTCCGTTAATTTAATCCAGACCTCTCGTAAATTTCAAGAAGAACAGTTTCATTTTTTGGATCAGATTGAACGGTCTCCAATGCCCATCGTCAGGTGCAAAGATGACCTCTCATCACCAAATATTAAGGAATTTAAAATACACAATGGTTTTAGCGGTGCTTCAGATGACATTGACATTAAATCCGAAGCTGATTGCAAATGTATTGTTGAGGAAAACACTACAGGAGACACAGAGAACAGTACTGATGATAATTGCTTCATGCAAAATGTACAGAAATGTGCTGGTGATAAAATAGACTTAAGAAGGAAAGATGCATATACTGATGATAATAAACCTACCCAAAAAGTAGAGAAACGCTCTGGTGGAAATATCACTTCACAAAACATGGAGAAATGTGATGGCGAGGAATTAGATCTTCCAAGCGGAAATATGCCTGTCGATGACAGGGCCCGTGATTTAAATGTATTGTATGAAGTCAACTGTAAACAATTTAAGGACAATAAACTGTTGTCAAAAGATGATTTAAATGTTGTTTCTTCGAAAGTTAAAGAAAATCAAACAGTTGCACCTGAAACAAGCATTTCTGAATCTGTTTGTACGAAATTAAATAAATTGCACAACCGCAACCTCTGTTCGGAGAAAAATTTGGCTTGTGATGCTGACAAAGGATCAGCATTTAGATATTTCAAACATGGAACATATCCTAAGCCTGGGAGTTTAATGAAGCATCGTTCAGAACTTAATGTGAATTACAAAAGAAACGACATCTGCCAAATTACGACTCAATGTAAGCATTCTGATTCAACGGACAGTACATTTTACAACGATGTTTCATTATCAGAAAGCAAGCACAGTGATAGTGAAGAAAATAGCGGGAATCTTGTTTCGGACAGTAGTTTGGAGAACAATTGTGAGAATAACATTGAAATTATTCAGGATGTCATGGCTAGCGATGACGAATATCTGGACGACTTGGTGATCGAAGAACGTTTCAATGGTGATGAGTGTGAACGAAAAAGCAATGTTGAGGCCAAACAAAGTCTGAAAGATGCAAACACAATGTCCCCATCTTTTGAAAGAGTAAGCAAAAGCAATTTTGATGCAGTGACCAACACTGATTTTAAGGAATGTCTGAAAGTTTTAGATTGTCATTTGCCGGATAATTTGTCTGCAAAATGCAAGTCAGAGACGATTAATGCTAATTGTTTTAGTCTCAAGCGAGATTCTGATGAAGAACCGTTACATTTGAGACAAAATATGTTAAATTTAAAGAAAAACGACAGAGTCCCCGAAGGAAGACAAATTGCCGATTTTAAGAATTTTTATGAACCTAAACGAGATAGTAAGTTTTTTGTATCATTGCCCGTTGGTATTGATCGTGCAGAGCGAATACGTGATAGGATTTTATCTTTACCATGCTCAACAACGTCGGGCTCTATGATATCAGAGACAAAGAATGAGGACAAGAAATTTGTCAAGGAAATTACACCGAATTTATTAAAAAATTTTGTTGCTCAGAATAGTCAAGTAGAACTACAACAATCACAAATTGCAACAACGAACTTAACAAACAGCCTTATTGTCCAAAGCGGTGACGAGAACTTTTCTTCATTTGGGATCCGCATTTCTGATGTTTTTTCTCTGAAGGATGGCTTGAAAAACGATGTTATTGAAAATGTATCTAGAGCTCAGGCTGTGTCATTGCAAATTAAAGCAATAGAAAACGTTGATTTGGTAGCTGACAATAAAGCTAACGAAACAGAAGTTTTATTGTTTGGGGCTGTTGAAAACCAATCTAGTTGCTTGCCACAGGAAGCACATGAAATACACGATGGTGAACTGCGCGAGAAATCAATTCGTTTTCTTGAAACGGAAATCGAATCAAAAAGCGAGAGAACAGAAAATGTGGCGACAAAATGTAAGGAGGCACCTGATAATGAAACAAAAGAAAATTTGTCAGCAGAAAAATTAAAATCAATTTTATTCAACACCGAAGATCGTGAAAAGGCGAAAAGACGCAATTTAAAGGTACTAAACAGTCCAGCAAATGATAAACCATGTGATCGGATCGCTCTTGATTTACCACGACACAACTGGTTGGTTGAACGACTCTTAAGTGAAAATAAACTTGAAAGTGGTTTGTTAGATAAAGAGCATAGGCCACAAGAGAAAAACGAGCCTAACAAGATGAAAAGAGTAAAGAAGAGAAGGAAAACGGCAACATCTTTAAGAAATGATGGAGGAAAAGAATCGGAAGGAAGTGACGGCGAACATGGTGGTAACAATAAAGGCAAAGAGGCAAAGGAAACGAGAAAAGAAGATGAACAGAATCGAAGTTGTATTAATCTCAATAATTTACAAATAAACGATGGGAAAAATAAAATCAAGCAAACTGATAAGAGCAGTCATCAATCTAACAGCTCTGGCAAGGGAAAATGTGATGCCGATTTATGTGATAAAAAACGCCACAAATCAGCTCATGAAAAGCGTATTGAGCATTTAGGAGAAAAGGTACAAAAACTTTCTGACTCAGCAGACATTGTTGTTTCGAGAAATGGTAGCTGCAGCCATGAAACAACTCGTGTAACACTCCATGACAGTGAAATTCGTTCAATGAAGGTTTCAATCCCAACTTCGAGTATCAGTCCAGTTCGAAAAAGATTCCCGAGCATCGAAGTGGAAGGAAAACTCGATCAAAAATCTACTGAAAAGAATTTAGAGCTGAAATTCAACATTGCTAATAAAGAAGAATCTGTTGATAACCGATCTATGTCATTTGAAAGTCGATCAGTTGATAGTCAACCTTCAATTGCGAAGAGGACGTTTTTGATAAACAAAAACCAACCCATGTGTGATGAAAGCCAATCCAAACATATGACTTTGTCAGTTAATAATCAACAGCTGGATTTCTGCACGAAAGATAACAAGAACACACTAAATTTTGATGGCAAAAAAGTCATAACACAGAAAAGCCCAACGAAAATTCAACAAGAACATTCTTCCAATGTTGAACATGAAACTCTTATTTCAAAGCTGCACAATATCGAACCAGAATTTTGTGATGATTCAATGTACAGCAATTTTAAAATAAGAAAATTTAACGATACACAGGATATGCAAGACAAAACGGTTGTGGGAAATAGTGCCGATGCAGAAAACAGAGTTGCTTTAAGAGAACAACGTAAATGTTCTTCTGACCCACGAGAATTGTTGAAACTAGACCAAAAGTCTTCTTTTTGCAGAAGGTCTGTTGATACGCTGTTAGAGGTTCAGAGAAATTCAAATATTATTGTGGACGAGACGAAACAAGAATGGAAATATGTTGATTCACGTGAAGGTCGTGAACCAAGGGTAAATCGAGATAGACTTGTACTAGACGGTAATCAGCTGGAAAATTCGAAAATATCAAGTGGAATTACTGATAAAGTTCATGCTGTTTGTTTGAGGGAAATTTCTTCTAATATCGGTGATATTCCACAAGAAAACAACAAGAAGGAAGGGGAGCATGTTTCGAAATCTCGTTGTTTAGAAAAGCACAAGAGTATAATTTTTCCTGAACGATCGTTTTTGTCAGCCGAAAGTAAAGAAAAAATTATTTGTTCTAGTGTTACATCAAGTGAGCATCGATCGAGTGGTTTTATGCAAGGAGAACATAAGTATCCGAATAATGTCACAGCAAGCATAGATGCAACAAATATAAATTATATCTGCCCTAGAAAAATGCCAGAAATAAAACAAAGCATTGCAGTGTCATCACAGTTGAAAGGGGAAATTAATGTGGCTTCAAACTTGATTTCTAACCAAGAAAATAAATCTAAAGAAATTAGTGCATTTAACGACTCAATGAAATATTGCAATAACTCGATCGCTAATTCATCTCAATCGTCAGTTAGTTCTTCGTTGCCTCCTTTTCCAACTAAAAATGTACATTACCATGTGCATGACCATCACATCGTCGCACCGTGTTTTCATCACGGTCTTGGTCAATCACTTGTTGAGGACCAACACCGCAGACTATCTGCACCTTCAGTTGATTTTAATATACAGTATGCGGCACAAGTAGACCCAAGTTTAGCAATGAATAACAGTTGGCAGCCACGTGTTGAGAATAAAATCGTCTCTAATAACCCCATAAAGAGTATTGTTCCTCCGTTAGACGTTGATGTCAACAGCCACCCACCGTCGTTGAAGGAACATCGTTTTCAATCGATGGAACAGACAGAAGTTTCGTTGAAAAGTATTTCCCCTGTACGTCCCACTCCATACCAGACTGGAAAACCATATTTCGGAAACATGATTTCCAATTTCGCCAACACGAGTTCCAGTGCTACTGAAGGTTTATCCATTGTTCAAAGGCGTAAAACTGTTGAAGAATTCATTCAGATTAGCGAGCAGTCAAATTCCACAATTCCTACAAGCTGCACGAAACGAATACATGACCAGACTCCATCAGATAAAGATTCTGTCGAAAATCAGCGGAAACGCAAGAATAGTGATAGTTCAGACCAACAAAATGGTAATCTCGAAGAAAAGGCTAATGTAATTTTAGGCATAATTGAGGACGATTCTGTATCTGCACAAACAAAGAGAGAACTTTTAAAATATTGGCGATCATCAAAAGAGAAAGCTGGAGTCGAAAATAGATATGAAACGAATGGTGAACCAAGAAAAAAGACACACGTTCTTGAAATGGATGTATCACATCAAAACCACGAAGCTTATCAAAACCAATCAATGGAACAGAACCAAGATGGCGTAGAGAAACAATCAGGTGCAGTTAATAATCATAATGATGTACTTGCGAATCAGCTTGTTATTGGTTTAAAACAGAATGATTTTCCTATTGAGTCACAATATCTTCGAAACGATGCTGTATCGTTGTCGAGAATTGGCGAGAGTAACACTCTGCCTTGTCTTCAGCCGACAAGTTCTTCGAATTTTCGAAAAAGTGAACCAAATCAAGGACAAAGGGTTGCTGTAACGAAGTCACAACATGATATTGCAGCCGTGGTTAGAAATTCATCAGAAATGGATCATAAGGCTGAATTGGTATGTTTTTCAAATACGTTTTAGATCAATTTTGTGAAAATTGCCAAACCACATCAAGTCCTCGTGTAAAGAAAGAAAACCATATAATTTCCGTAATCTGTTGTGTACTCTTATCAACAAAGGCACTCATCAAATTAACGGAAATTAGATCTTAAGTTAATTGTTTCATTTTTTTAAGTTGTCCATGATAATTGAATGTCAGTAATTTTACCCAAGAAATGAAATGAGATACTTCGTTTTGATGTAATGTACAGGGTGTCTCAAAAAAATTGTTTCTCGTTAGTTTGAAATTTTCATTACGTAGTTTTGAAATGGACTAGTTACATTTTTATACCATGAGTCTTGACAGTTTTTACGAGGGTTGAAACCAGACGATCGTAAATTTCCTTCATGCTTTGAAGCGAGAGCAAGCTCTCTGAATGATGCAAACAAAACGCTTCAATGTCCTTTTATTTTGTTCTTACTGCATTGATCAGAAATAACAGAATTTGTCATTGTGACATGAAGCGAAAGAATTATACCATTTTACATTTTTTAAACAAATACTGAAAAGGAACAGGTCTATGTGAATTTTTGACGTTTATGCGTTGAAAATTTGCGCTTAAAATTCAAGCAACGGTTGTGGCAAAAAGTTAATTCTAGTTGTACATATAGACTGTCTGATGGTTTGATTGTTTTGGAAATACTTGTATTCCATTTGACATTCGATCAAGTAACTTTCAATGAAATTCCTGAAATATTCCTGAAATATTCTTTTGTGTTTGTGTTTTGAATCTCAAGTAATCTGTGAGCCTCAAAATATCGAGGTAGAATGGCGATCCTCTGATTTCAGTGCTCATTGAGAATTTAGCGGCTTTTTAAGGGAATTTCACCAAACTTTAAGTTGGAATGTGCAAATTAACATAGTATGAAATATGGCTAGTTCGTTTCAAAACTCCTTCAAAAGTTTCAACCAAACGGGGGAACAAGTTTTTTCTGACACCCTGTACCATTATTTGACGTTTTAGTTTCTAATATCATGGTATTGAGATTTGTGGCGATATACCGTGTGCACCAGAAAAAAGTAGATACGCTTGATTTGCTGTTGTTTGAGATATGATTTATATGATTTATATGATAGATATGATTTAAGTGATTAGCGTTTTGTTTTGCAGCTGAAGTACCAAAATAATCATTATCTTAAAATTTTAAAACAACTGTTTTCTGTTTTAATTGCCTACCAGCAATAGAAAAAGCAGAAGGCTCAAAAGTGTTGGAAAAGGGTTGAAAAAGAGGGATGAAAAGAAAATTAGACTTTTGATGAAGGCTTTTAACAAATGAAATTCTGTTAAGTTTTCAATATTTACAAGAGGAGACCTTGGAAATCCTTTTCTGAACTAAAACGCATAATTTTCATTTTTATCTTTGCAAAATCAGCATTTGCAAGGAAATATTATGACAACCGTTACATGGACTCGAACGATTCCGCAGTCTGGATTTCGTGATTCTTCAATTTGAAACGTTTTTCCAAAATGTATCATATTTTTCAATGAATACGTACAGATGCTGATAAAATGTTGTCCAGTCATTTTATTTGGAATGGCATATTTTCTTCAATGTTTTTACTTTATCTAGGAAAGGATTTTTTTAATTAAATTTAAATGTTGGTGCTTCATTAATGATGATGGATCCATCCTATTCGCGAAAGGTTAATTCAGCCTCTGGAAAAACGTAAAATTCATTAACTTGTTTTCTTTATTACAATGTGAGAAATGGGTCTACTTTTTTCTGGCGCACCATGTATATTTTGTGAAAAACCACTGTAACCAAAATTGATTGATTTAAATAACCACCAATATGTAGAGATGACATTGGTGACAACTTTTATGATTTGATAGTCTATTTAATGTTATTGATGTAAGTTTAATCACGAATATGTCTGTTTAAAATGGATGTGCGATATCGTTTAGTACTAAAAAACTACATTACATAGTATGGTTTTAATATTCAGCACGGCTTTGTATAGATATTTCCTAAATGTTAACCCAAGATCTTACTTTCATCTTTCTGTTACAGAATTCATTTGAAATTACTCCAAACGTGCCAAGAATAAACACAATGGTTTCCCGGATTCCTGACGCACCCTTGCTGCTCGACAAATCAAGGCAACCACATCATGTATTTCCACAGCAAAAGAATGACAATCTTTCTTTCCATTTACACCAGCCAGATTTTGGTGCAAGAAAGCCTATTGAAAACCCCTTGGATTTGAAAAATCATAACATGTTTTCCAAACTCCCAATTCCTGGGTCTATAGTTAGACCTTTAGCAAAAGCAGCTGTAGTTCATAATGATATGAATGCTTCACAGAGGAATGAGATGCGACTAAGAAGTGGTGGCAGCAGTCTAATTCCGGACAAGGCAATGTCTGTTATGGAAGGATTTCAGAGAGCGGTAATAAAATTTTAATGTTTTGTGTTCATGTGAATATTTGGTTGGGAAAGGAATATTCATAGTTTTTTATCATGAAAAATTTACTATTAAGTCGGTTTTGTAATTTAAATCTACCAAGAGCATCTGCTAACAAATTCTGTTTGTCAGCCAATGTTTGTTTATTAGAGACTTTTAAAACTTTTCATTCTGAACAAAACGTTTTCTTAATTCTTGTTTATTTTGTTCTGGCTTGGTGCACTGTTTAAACATTTGTCGTAATCTAATCTTTTTTTCTAAGGTAACAACAAAGAGAAATTTTTCAACATTATTACCACAGCATGGACAACATGCTATACAACCCCATCAGCCACAACAACAGCAGCAACAGCAACGAGATAGTTTACCACAGAGGCAAGGACATCAGGAATATTTACAAAGACAAGCACCATTAGGGCTTATGCAAGATATTATTAGCCAACACCCTCAACACAATGAAAACGCTGATTTATTAATGAAAGTGAGAGAAGAACAGGAGAAGGAAATTCAAATGTTGAAAAGGTTACAACAACGAGATAAGCAACAAGAACAGCAGCTGCGAGAGCAGCAACATAAACATATCCAGATGATACAGTTGCAGCAGCAACAAGAACTTCTTAATTTCCATCACCAACAGCAAATATGTTCAAAACAAAAACTGATTTTTGATAATGAACAAAGAAAACGTCAAGAGCAAATTATTTTACAAAAGCAACAACGACAACAACTTGAAGAACAAAAGAAAATACAACTTGAAGAGCAGCGCAGAATACAAATAGAACGTGATATCTTTTTGCAACAACAACA
Organism: Phacellophora camtschatica; assembly: GCA_036873815.1. NCBI lineage: Eukaryota > Metazoa > Cnidaria > Scyphozoa > Semaeostomeae > Ulmaridae > Phacellophora > Phacellophora camtschatica. Next base: position 7,089 of record JAYJMH010038987.1, on the reverse strand, counting down.
CCAGCTATTTGGTAAGTTTCCGAATCAACTGCAGCCACCGAAATCGCTAAATAGATCGCATCATGTTTCTCCCAAGGGAAATCTTCCGTCATATCAACAAGGCTTTGTTGATCAGCAACAACGGTCAAGATTTTCGGTGCAGGGAGGAATGCCAGATCCAATGGATAATGGAATTCCTTTTCCAGCTGTCCTTTCACCCATAGACTCAGTGGGAAATACGACTGAAAAGAAACGTCTACCTCATTCGACAAAATGTCAAATGTGTTGTAAAGTTGCAAAATTTTTGTGTTCAAGATGTCGGGATGCTTGGTATTGCAGCGAAACATGTCAGGTATGTTTCGTTAGTTCATTATGTTTGTTTGAATCATATATATCTCTAAGAACGCTATATATTTTTAAAATACATTTCTTTCAGTTATTTCCTTATGTAACGTTTGAATATGTATCTAGATTAAATCGGGTTTATAAAAAAAAATTCTTTCTGAGTGTGGAGAACCGACATGAGAATTAAATTTTCATGGAGCACATTACACTTCTTGGTAAAGGATTAAAGATTTTTTATTGATATAAGCAATATTCCTTAATTCATTGCTTCTCGATTTCAATTCTATATTTTATCCATCGATCTTTTACAGCATATTTCCACTCATTAAGCGAAAAGTTTTGTACGAAAATAAATGTTGATCCTTGGAGCTTGCGCAGTCCACCAACGAGAAAACGAACATCGAAAAAATGAAAACGTTTCCAACTTCAAATTACTTTTCGTACGAAATATTTCACCCAGTGGAAATTGGGCGTCAATTTTAACAATTAGGGAGGTTTAAATCCAGAACGACCACAAGTACGACATGAGAAACAATTGAATTTAAAGAATAAACTTGTGAACATTTTTGTTCCCTTGACGTATTAAAACACTATACTTTTCAAATCTGAAACGTTAAATTGACATTTTTTCGTCGTCTTTTGGAGAAACAACTTGAATACCGAGCTGAAGACTCCGAGGAGAAGAGGAAATTAGCTTAATTATGGCAACGGCGAGAAGGCCAAATCTACGAAGATCCTTAACATTGCGCAAATAGAATGTAAGGCTTGCAAATAAAGCTACTTCTTTTGCTAAATTTCCTTTTGGAATACATTTTCCAACCTCGTACTCGCACTCGTTCTGGATCTCGTTCTGGATCTAAACCTCCCTATTAATTAAGAATTATCAAAGTATTTTTTTTTCGTCATCATTTAAAAACGTATTGATTATGCATATATTACTTAGCGGCAACAAAATTATGCTTGCCGTTGTTGTTTGTGATCCGAATCATTGGATTCTAGATCTAGATGTAATTGCTAAAGCATTTTACCTCTAGTTTCACCAAAACACCAAATTGGTGACTGCCATGAATGCGAGTTTTAAATGCCAGGCACAATGGAAATCACGCGAAGGTGGTGAACTGATCGAGTCTTTGTTTCAGTGTAACACTGACCATGGACAAGTTTGGTACCAACGTGTTCCGGCGGTAGGAGGAAAATATTTTGTGCGGTTGATCAGATAGATTCTATAGATTCTATAGATTCTTGTGGAACACCAGTAGACACAGTAGCTTTGTTGGACAGAACTTCAAAAATGGATATAGAATTGTAAGATTTCATTATTGCCATTTTTCTAAAAAATGGCCACAACCCTTTATTCTTGATTTGCACCAAAATTCGTTTTCAAGTTCAAAGCAACAGGCGTAACTAGGCGGGAAACTTTTGAAGTTTTTGTTAACCAAGGTTGTCGCGTAAAAGCAATATTCATTTAAGTGAGTTTGGTCGCACACGTTTTGAAAGTTCGAACGGATGAACCACCAATGCGTACAAACGATCACGAAAGATTTTTTTAAATGACATATTTTTTTCATATTTTCATATGATTTTGTGAAATTTCGTCCCTTTTTCATGAATCTACTTTTCATTTTTACAGATTAAGCAATGGAAATTCCACGGAAAAACTTGCACAGCAACTCCAACAAAGTAACAATTTTTGATTCCATGTGATGAACTTCGTTTTTTTTTATAAATCGGATGTAAGTTTCGGTTTAACTCTGTCCCAAAGATTTTCGAATTTTTCGTTGAAATTTCTGTCTTGAAGTAAGACATTTAAAACTTTTATAAGATTTCGATAGATTATGTTTTGTTTTGATATCTTTTGTTGCTCTATGTTTTGTTTAAATTTTTTCCGATAGTTGGATTGAGCTTCGCTTCACCAGGAGTTGCTATTTGTTTAGCTATGCCTAATAGATATTTGTTTTAGATATCTCAAGATAATTTTCCAGATATACTTAAAAACCCCGAGAACTGATTGTATAACCTTCTCTCTGATTAGTTTTGATGCAAAAATAGTATCCTGAGCTTGGTGGGACTAATAAATTTTGTTGCTGAAGTCCTCGTAATTTTGTGTCTGATTTATGTTTACTACGATACGCTTTATGTAAAATTCCTAAAATGATTTTAGTTATTTTAACAAATTTTTTGTAAGGCATTTGCTGTGCTTTATAATTTTAATGCATGTATTTATTTTAATTTTATTGTGCACATTATTTATCTATGTTTTTATTAAGTGAACAATGGTATAGCTTTTAATGAAATTAGCCAACAAATCGATCATCCGGCGCGGTGTTAAATCATGTCTATTTCGATGGGGATATGACATGCTGTGACCTATAAAAAGTTATTATGTATCTTGGTTGTTTCGATTTTTTAATGATCTTTAAATTGTACATAAACTTCACCTATATGCAGATGTAATACGTAAACTATATAATAAACTTTGCTACATACTTTTATATTTATTGTCTGCATGTGGCTTTGAAAATGTTTTTAATACAGGGGGGGGGGTTAAGCACTAGAATGTGGATGTGGCGTCGGGTATGTGCCGCCCATAAGGGTGTAACTTGAATTCATAACAATTTATATAATCCGAATGTTTTTGAGCTACATACTATTAGAACTACCCAGCTCGAAATTGTGGATATTGATTTGCCAGTCCAGTCCACGACATGACGTTTGTAATCTTGTTCCAGCATACTAATCTTACCCCTATAGACCCTAAATTAATGGATGACTTCAAAAAAAGTTCCTGAAAATAAGCAATGATATTTATAAATATCTCATTGAACAAGGTTTGATTTACGAAAAATTAATAAATGTGAGCTGGTCAAGAATAATGTTGGGTAAGAATAAAAACTTTGTTCATTAAAAAAGGAAAAATTACTCTGGATAACAGCACGCCCTTTTTGACCAAGGAACGTGTACTCCTGGGCTGCAATTTAAAGGGGCAAGCTCGGGCCTTCGACTAAACTTCACGGGACGGACGTGGTGGTTCGGGGCCCACACCTCTAAGTCTCTCGGAAACTTAGGGAGATGCCCTTTTACAAGTTAAAAAAATTGCAATTAAGCTTTTATGTCAAGGTTTTGCAAAAGGAAACTTCTTATGTTTAAACAAGAAAATCTTTTCTGTCAATTAAATTGAATTTTGATAAAAATGTTTTCAACATTCAGGCTGATAAAATTGTCTCAAGAAGGCTCTTTCAAGTCATTCTGTGATTCTATAGCAATAATCAATATTTGAGTATGAATTTTTACTGACCTCTTTGGGCTCCAGGCCCTAGTATTTACCTTAATAAACCTTTTTACATTAAAATACTAACACAAAAATACGAAAACCAAAAATAACCAACTAAAACAGGCAGAAAACGTCAAACATTTTTTAAAAGCCAGAACAAGTCTTTGTTAATTTTTAAACTGTGTGAGTCTTTGGCACCCTTAATATGAAAACTGTTCCAAAGTTTTCAGCATTTCGGGAGCCGAAAGACCAAAGACGTTCGACACGTGTGGGAGTTAGTGCGACAAATCTCCTATTCAGAAAGCTCGTTGGGAAGTCCTTTCGTTGGGAAGTGGTTTATTGAAAGCAATTTTTGAAGCTGTAAAAAAATTTTAATTTATTTTTACTAAAAGTCTTTATCCTCACAGCTTTCCTTTGAGTTCTTTCCATTTTAGATTAGAAAAATGATTTTATGTTGCCATACCCCATAGTAATATACCACAGTGTAAGTAAGATTTCACTAAGGCACTATAAATATTTATAAAAGAATTTTCTGTCACAAAGGGTTTCATCTGAGATAGGATACCCGTTCATTTGCTATTTTCAAGTTAATTTGACGTATTTCCTGTTCCGAAGTGAGTTTATTATCGATTTGCATACCTAGGTATTTTGCAATTCACCCTGCCGTCCCGGACATCTTTGTGTAGACCCTGGGCCTCCTGTGCTATCCGTGCCCCGGGGGTCTCGTGCCTCCGTGGGTCACAGTGGCTAGTGTTGCCTTGCCCCGTGAGTCCCGTTGGTTTGAATTGCACCCGTGAAGGTTGCTGTTCAGTTCAGATTTACAGGGCACATGGATACAAGAGATTTTAAAATGGTCACAGTACGGAGATACAAGATAATAGAAAGCATGGACTTGGATGTTCCGCCTCGTAATCGTAATTCAAACTTCGAACAATAGCAATTTCGAACTTTGATTATATAACTCTTAGACCCTCGTTTCAATGATTCCCAATCAGGTTGGGATTTAAAGTCCAAATTTTGTGCTCTAATATTACCAGTCTACGTTTCGATGCCAAATTAGGAGGTCTAGGAATTGGAACTATGTTTAAATTCATTTATAAAACCCTTTATTTGGCACTTGTGCTCTTATTTTGTATGTAGACTATTCATATAAGCTTTTTGAGGTCGAATGGCGAAAACAATCCCACAAAGCTATTTTTATACCATTTTATACCGTTTTTTTGCTCGTTATTTTCCAAATAAAAGGAGCGATTGCTCTACACTATTTTCCACACTGATAGAAAAACTGTAAAAGGGGACAACGAAAGCAAGCTTTTTCACAGGGCCACATTGTTCTTGTTTGGGGCCCGGGACCAAATCTGATTGTCAAGACGATTTTACTTGGTACCATCCTCTTTTTTTTATTTTTCTGCATTTGTACGGAAGAGAAGGCTGTCCATCGAAAGATGCATATCCAGGAACAACATTAAATTTTGAAATCAAAATTTTTCTTTGGAGCCCCTAATCTTGAGAATTTTAGGAGGCACTAAACCAACAGGCAGATAGGTAAATGCGTCTCTTCTTACGTAATACCGCCCAAATGGCATCAATATATGGAAATGTTAATTCGTTTCTATTGTTTTGTGCCTTCCGAATGGTTCTCTTTGAATTTTTATGTGTCACCGGTCCATGTTGAAAAAAGTTTGTAAAAATTTAACAAACAGAAGCAATTCAAGAAAAAATAAAGATGAAAGACAAGGCTATCATTTCAGGGATGCGTTACATTTAATATTAAAATTTGAACTCTTTCAGAAAACCCACACTTCTCTAAGAAAGAAGTTTTTGACTCAAATACATTTCGAGAATCGGTAGTCTTTTCTTTCATTTTTAACTGAAAGTAAACAACAATTAGATGTCACTTACCTGAAATGATAGGTATTGTCATTCATCTTTTTCTTTTTTTCCTCGAATTAAAAATGGCTGAACATTTTTCTTTTAATTACGTTCATTGCCTTCAGCATTTAAGATTTGAATTTAAAGACCCACTAGAGCACGGAGATACTTGACCCAGGAGGGACGGAGGCACAGGCTCCACATGGACGGTATGACCACATGACCACTAGGCGGATGTCCACTAAAGCACGGATATATAGGACCCATGATGCTATTGGAGACACATGGCAGAGAGACACGAGACCCACTTAAGCACGGAAGGCACGTGATTTAGCAAACTCCATGTATCTCACCGGGCCCGGGAAAGCCTTTTAAGAATGATTTTTAATTTAAAGATTACCGTAAGACACGAACTGAATTCTGACTGAAACGACAAGGTAATTGTAGCAATAAACAAGTTAAATTGTAATTGTTGTAATTCAATATTAATAAAAGGGTTATCAATGATGATGACATCACTGAAAGCGGTAGTGGTTGTCAAGGAGAATTGTTGTTAAGAGCAACCATTGCTGAACCCGAAAAGGGTCTGGAGGCGAGACTAGTAGACTGGCCTAGTCATAGCAACAACATTTATTCGAAAGAAACCATTACAATTTTGCATCAGATTAAGTAAACGCCGCATTTTGTAATTGGTGTATTGCAGATCTAAGAAAATTACTGGAGTTTTCAAGGAAGTTTTCAAAAAGAAATTAACTTTTACCAATCGACAGAACAGGAATTTTGAAAAAAGAAGAAGACGAGAAAAAGAGAGAAGAATATTTAATTTATCAAACAAACGTAGAAACAATAGTAGGTTAGAAGTTTGTTCAATGATTTTGAGTCAAAACGGTGATGAATTATGCCTTTAAGGAAGCAACCTAAAGAAACCAAACCTCTGTGGAGGGACTGGGATCACAAGGCACAAAAATCTGGTCAGAGAAACACTGTTTACTTTGTTAATGGTGATCAATATACTGGAGAATGGCAAGACAACAGAAAAAACGGTAATTAAATTTGTGAGAGATGTCTCTCTAATTATTTTATACAATACAACCTTAATACAATAAAGAGAAACATTTCTTACTACAGCACAGAGATCAGAGAGAGAGAGAGTCCAGAATGCAGATTGGAATTTTTGTTTTGCCCAGCCATCACCGCACACACCCAAAGTGCACTGATTTATTCATTTATATTTTTATCCAGATAGATTATTCCTTTGATATTTTCATGGAATTGCGCAGCTAGAACTGCAGCTGAAATTACTAGTGTGAGGAGAACTTCTTACCTATATTGCTTTGTAAATCCTTTCTTGTCATTGCTTGGTACATGCCACCTAGTGGTCCTGTTGTTTCATAAAATAAGCTTGAAAATGTGCTTTCATACCTGGACAAGGAATGTAAAGAAATAATCTTCCTACGAGACACAAATTGTGATATTATTGCAAAGCATGCTGGTCAGTTCTTAGATAATGATTCAAAACATATTCACAGGACAAGGTATTCTACCGAAGCATGAAATTACACGCAGTATTTCACGGGAGGTAGCATTACAGCTTTTGTGGGATTACACCTGTTGTAGGATTA
>JAYJMH010038976.1:0-15486 GCA_036873815.1 Phacellophora camtschatica | reverse complement strand
TATTATATATTATATATTATATATTATATATTATATATTATATATTAACATAAAAAATTAACAAAGAAACCAAAAAAGGCAAAATATTATAATGCACCCAATGTTCATTGATTGATATAGCAAGGTTCCAAAAAATTAAGACAAGGTGTACTACAGTGGAAACCCGCATAAAAGAATCTACAAATGTAAAAACTCGAAATTTTGGGTCACTTTTAAATATCAAGAGAATAAAGGTTGCTATGGGATTTTTTAAATGCTACTAGTGTCCAATTTATGTAGCTATTTAGTCAAATCATCATTTCTCTATCGCCCGGCTGCTATGTTTTCTAATGATGTCAACTGAAAACAATTTCCAGGCTGATACCCAAAGCAATACTGGAGGACCCAAAAAGAGTTTCCTTCTTTGACAGGTTATGTAAAATCGAGCGATTGACCAATTGAAGCGATTCAGGCATTGTTTCAAAGCTGTGACAATAACTTAGATGTTTCCTATTTTTTAGTATTTTCCCGATATTAAAAATACATTGACTATGTGGGTTTTATCAAATGAGGCGGTTGTAAAGGGTACGAAAAACGTTGTCGTACGGTAGCCATCTTTATTATAAGCATTTGAACTTAAAACAAATGAATGATGTTTTTGTTGGCTAGGGAACATAAATCTTGTTTTTTCTGACAATATCCATTATTGGCCATGTTTGTATTGTGTTTACTATTCCCAAGACAAAATAAAAGGTCATTCTCCTTTTCTCATTATTAAAATCGCCTCTTTTCATAAAATCCACATTCTCGACCTATTTTAAATATCGAAAAATCCCGAAAAATAGGAAAGAGTAATGTTTCAGCTTTGAAACAATGTTTGAATCGCTTCATTCGGTCAATAGCTTGATTTTATATAACCTTGGAAAGGGGGAATGGGCCACCCAGTTTTTATGTGTTTTCTACAGTATATTGAGTCCATTCAATACACTTTCTACAAAGCTGACAGTGTTTTTTTCTTGAAAATCTTTTAGATTTGTTTTGTTACCAACAATGTTTTGTTGCCAACAACAACCATAGTTGTTGAGAAACGCGAGCTGTTGTTTGCTATCCTTCATATTCCTGTGCCTTGTGAGCGTCAACAACAACCTTCACGGGTACAGGGACACAGGGAAGCATATAAATAAAATGACGTAGAAACAACAACTCGAGCTTCTTCTTAAAGTCCATGGTAACAATGATATAACATGACAATCTAAACGAACATGGAGTGAAACATGTTAAATTTTCTATGAAGATATTTCAACTATAATTCAAAAGTTTTTTTATCTCACCTCCAAGTACGTGCTTTTTTTGTCTAAAACTGAGTTAATTTCAATTGTGAGACAAACATGAAACAGCTGCAAGTTGAAGTCCTAAATAAATAGAAAAAAGGAATTCGGGTTCACTTTAGCATAGTTATATCTCGAAAAACTAGGATCCTGTTGTAAAAAGATTAAATTTCTTTTTTAACAAAGAGTGTAACAAATTAAAATAAATAAATCACCATTGTCTGTTTAAAAATTTCAAATTCAAGTTAAATAATCTCAACTGAAAACTGAATATAATTTTTTACCACAAATGGAAAGGAAACTCCTAGCTAATATAGCAACTTCAATTTATTGTTTTGGTTTTAATAACATTATATTTATAGACAACCTTTCTGACAATTTTCTGCATTTCTGGGATAAATTTTGGGATCCTAAATTAAACGTATTACACAGCCGTACCATGGCTCTCTTTGATTTACTTGCTGACGTCATTTTGAGCGGACTGGGGAAAAGCAGCCAAAGTTAAGGTGGAAGGATCAAAAGATGGGGATTATGTATTGAGGCTAATCCTAAATTACAGATCAAAGAAACACCATTGAACTAAACTATCACAACCTCGTTCCAGGCTTATTTTAAAAAAAAATACCCCTGGTAAGGTATCTGCCTCAATTTTCTGAGTTTAGAATCTTGAGTCAACATTACATTGACTCTCTGGAGATTCGAAAAACAAAACGACACAGTCTAGTGGGATTCGAATGATAATGACGACGGTTCGAAACTGTGAAATAAATAAGCATTATCCTGACGACAGCTGAGAAGTACCTTCAAGAAGCATTTCTTCTTTTGAAAACTAATCCTGAAAACTAGTTTGAAACAACCACGGATAGCGAAATAAAATTGATTCTTCCCTAAAAGGTGGCAAGGAAACTATTCCCATGATTCATTGCTTTTGATTTGCGAATCATCAGCAGTTCTATAGACTGGTACAATAGAGCACAAATTATAGACATAAACCCCCAACGTTTTGGAGATCATTGAAATGAGGCTTTAGGAACTCTTCTGTTGGAGTTTGAATTTTCCATTGTTCGAAGTTCAAATCAAGATTACGAAGCGGAAAGGCAGAAATCTTCCTGTATTTTTATGAGTGGTGGTATAGTCTTGTATAACTATGACGAATATAAGAAGTCTAAGTTTTGTGTAAGCATTCAATCATAGTGCAATGAATCATGGGAATAATTTCTTGCAGCCACCTTTTGCGGAATTGTCTGTTCACACCACCATGTGGTGTCGTTACGTGTTTTCCTGTTATTCTTTCCTTGTTTGTAATGTCTAATTTAAAGTTATATAGTATTGCAGTTGATAGTATGGTAATTTGCAACTGTCATTCTTGAATTTAATTTATAAAAATAATAACAAAACCCAGAACAAATTAAAGACTTTCAAATTTTCAACAACATGTCAAAACAAGAGTAAACGGTGAACAAAGATAAACTATACACGTACGGAATCAGAAATTATGTCAGTGAAACCATCAACATCAAGTGCAGTAAGAAGCATAGCGGCACAAGACATGTCTTCAGAATTCTTCTTCTTTGTTTTTAGACAAATTTTCTTGACGACAGAGACAAACCATTCCTTGAATAAGCGTTTAAAAGATTAACAAAAACACAATAGGAACAGACGCCATGCCCGGAAATTTCTGGCATGGCATTGACATGGCATTGGCCCGGCATTGACACGGCATTGACACAGAATTTGCACGGCATTGGCATGGCATTGACACGGTTTTGGCACGGCAAACTTGCTGTGCCAAGATTTTGGCTCGAACTGAAATTAAAATTTGATTCAGATGTCGAGTAAGTTACATGCGGCTGGAGCTATATTTTCTAACACGGCGTTTGAATTAGGTCCTTTATAGATTTTTTTTGTTTCTGCGGATTCTGACGTTATCAATAAATTTTTCAAAAAACCTGTGTCTTCATTCAAACGTCGCACTCGTGTCAAATAAAATTCAATTTATATCGAGTCTATCGAGTAGCTTTATCACAAACGCGACAAAATTTCCTCTTAAATTCACGGCGGCAAACAATAGGCCAAATATTGATTTATCATGGAATTCACTGATATCAATTGAATTTAGTGATTTAACTGCAACGTTTGAACTTTGAAGTAAAGTTATTTTTACAGAATCTCAAAAAATATCGAAACTTTCTATGAGTTTTAAATCAAGAATTTCTATGTATCCAATGATGTAAATGTTATCTAATCAAACCATGTTGTTGTAATATGATGTCTCCCAAATGCCAACAACAATAAAATTAAATAATAACAGTAAATGCAAAACGCAGTCGTGTCAAACAATGCTGGCAGCATACTCTTCAAGGCCTACAGTAAGTTGGCATTAACAAAATGATGTGAAAGACCCCTCCGCAGTCTTATGAGAACTTACTGTTACAATGTGATGCCTCTATAATGCCAACAATGACCAAACGATAACGTCAAAATTAAATGCAAAATATTTTTCAACAAACCTTGCTGGCAGCATATTCTTCAAGGCCTAAGTTGGCATTATCCAAAGGATGTGAAAGACTCCGTAGTCTTGACTCACGATCTTCAGCTTGGCTTTTCGCAAGCATTTTATTTATCAATGTGGCAAAACGAGGGAATCTGCAATATGTACATAAACGTTTACAAAAATTTCAATGTGGAGAGAGAAAAAAACAGTTTGAAAATATGGCAAAACTTCAACGTAAGTTTTATGCAAAACTAAAATTATTTTTATGAAAAATTAAAAATCATCGGTCAAAAGTGATTCAAATACTATTGTATTCTATTCATTTTGGAAGTGAGCAAAAATCAAATAAGAAGATACATGTGCACTTTAGTGAGCGACAAAACAAAATATGTTGAATTGAAAATTCAAACCCAATTGCACATTTGCTTTTATAGTTCAAACCCTGCAATCTTTATCTAAAAAATTTTGAGACCCCATAATGGTAACTGGAAAATAGATCTGGATCACCAGTTACCTTCAGTTAGTACCATCCCTAATAATTATGATGTTACAGCAATACACAACAATTAAATGTACCAGATGAACGTCTTGAAGTTTGTTACAAATATGCAAAATGTTTTTACAGACCATATTTTAAATTACTTGAATATTTTCAGACACCCAAAAAACTACAGAAAATATTTCAAACCATTGCTAAAACGTTTCCTCCCCTGCTCTTCCATAGTTTATGATAAGTTTTCTACTTTTAAGATCTTAACGTTGACCAGTTCGTCTGAGAAGAAACAAGAGACTCGATTGCGATTATACCGCTAGCCTGAGGTAAGGTTCACCAAAAATATAAAAAATATAAAAGAAATACATATTATTTTCAATTTTTTTATTTTATTGGTGAGCCTGATATCAGGCTAAGTTACCAACCGCTCTAACCAACGAAATAAATTGTTGTTGACAACAATTTGAAATGCCACAAAGTGGATGAAATACATAATACATAAGATGACTCAGATAAGCAGGGCTGGAATAAGTGCGCGACTGCCGGTCGGAGACCTGTTTTGAAAACATCTTTCTTTGGAGGCACTTTTGAAAATTTCAAATGTATATATATACGATTTCAAGAAAAGAAAATACTTCTTAATATAGCAGCTTTTGAAGGGCATTTTCTGTCAATTTCCCGCAGTCGGAGAGGCGTTAAAAAATCTCTATAACTAAATAATGAGATATACCTTTTCGTATTCGAATTATTTGACACAAATGCTTGCAAATCTTTTTCTGGGACTTGTTTTAATCTCTCCTGTAAAAATCATGTTGAGAGAATCAGAACAAAAAAAACAAAAAATGAAAGTTTCATATTTGCAGTTTTAAATAAATATACATATTTAGAAATAATTAGCAAATTGTTGATAAATCTCCAATTCCTGCTTCTGGTAATAAAAACACTGTGTTTTTATTTTTCCGAATCCCTACCAAAATCCAAAACTAAAAATCACCTAACAATTTTTAAAACAAATGTTTGGCAACATTCTGGACAGATTTTACCGCCCTGTTTAGTCATCAAACATTTACTATCTAGATAATTCTGGGCAAAATATTATCAAAATCAAAACAAGTTTAGCTTTTAAATTTAGAATTCGTGTATACAGGGGGTATCAAAATTCAGAAGTGATGTATCAAAATCAGAGGGATACACATCCCAAGGTCGGACGGATCTCAAGTGTTAAAATGTTCGTGTATACCCAACATCAAGGGCAATTTTTAATATCTAACCCAACATCAAAGCATTTTTGCTAAAAAGCTAGTACCCATGTTTAGGGAATTTACTGCTTGCAAACTATGCCCACCTCCGGGATAAAATTCAGGGTTTTGGCCTAATGAAAAAAGCTCTAAACATCGAATAAAATCTTACATTTGCAGGCAGAGTCTGTATGTGTTCCAATCTTTTGCAAGCCAGTGTCTCAGCATACCGGGCAATTCCATACGATCGTATTGACGCCAAATGAGATAGCATAAAGTTCAGCAAAAAAGTCGATTGGCTAAGATGAATTTTTTCCAATTGCTCCAACAGCAATCTATTTTCTAAATACTGAAAGCCAAATAAAGATTACTAAAAGAAGTGGGTCAAATTTTCATTATATTTTTTTATGTTTGTCAGCTAATAAAGTTAAGACGTCAAGTTACAAAAATAATTTCTGTATGCTAAATTAAAGTTTAATTGGAAACAAGATCAGATTAAAAATAAAGAGATAAAAAACAAAACTTCCCCAAACTCCCAAACTAACTTACCCCTATTCGTTTCATATTAAAATCATAAAATACACTCAGCTTTTCTTTTAATAAGAAACCACTTACAAGAAACTGTAGTAGCCTCTTCCAGCCAGCCAGGTCAGTCCACAGTTAAGAAACTTTTTCAAGTTGACTATGTTGATTAAGACGGAGTAGATGTCTAGGTTGCCTTAGCACGATTCTCCGCAGCGTCCTTTTTAAATTTTAATAATCATTAATTTTTGATAAAATTCTGCCCCCTTCTCATTTTTGCTATGGTCTTAAACTTTTATTTTCGCCATTTATTATTTAAGTGTCCGTATGTTATTTCATTGATCATTTTGATAATGCTTTTTTTTATCCGACGCTGCGGAGGAGCACGGTTGCCTTAGAAGAAATAGACGGGGTAGAAATAATGCTCAAGTAAATGAGACATAGAACCAGGTTGATCATGTGAAATTGTTCTGTTGAAACTACTTCTTGATAAAGTGTTTTGTTTTCTTCAGTTCAGGCCAATAATGATACTGTATTGATTTTTGTCTATGATTGGGTTCTTTTTCGTACTTTTTTGAGCTCAACAATCCTTATTCAGGGGTTCTCAATGAATTATGGTGAATTATACAAATTCAATTTCATGGAGAATTAAGAAACTCTGTATGCAAATTTTCCCCAAAATTAAGAACCCCTACTATATTTACTAAACCATTGATTAAACTATGTAAGAAATTTTTACTGTAAAAATATTCCCAAAATTAAGAAACCCTACTACTAAGCTCAGAGCCAAGTTTCTTACAACAAAGAGTGTAGATTTATTAAACATGTCACATATATACTTTCTAATATTTAATACTGCTGCTCGTGTATATCTCGTTTTGTTGTAGACGATTCAGGCTAGTTAACTTTTAGCTTTTCCTAGGCCATAGGCCGTATAGGCCAGTCTGAGGAACATGGCGGTTCCCGACGAGATCTCGTACTCACAAAAGCTTATACAGGGAACGCGTGCTTATATATGGGGCGCGGGTTTATACCGTGCAATCATGGAAGCGTGCAATCATGGAAGCGTGCAATCTGCGGCCAGGTGTGCACTGGTAGGTTAGGCTAGGCCTACTTGTCACACAAACAAATATAGTTATTCCTAGGTCGTGCATGCAGAATTAATTTTTGCGCCTGCAGCAGATAAAAACTATGATTTTATCTCGTGAATGCACATGCAAAACTCCTTAGACCGGCGAAGAGGATGTATTTTGTATATCATATAGGCCCATCCTATCAAAACATTTTGAAAGGAAAAGGAAATTTGCAAAGCATCAATATTTGAATTAAAGGATGGCGAGTTTAGGTTTACCAAATAACAATAATTGTAACTATTCACCAATCTCGTGCAACCAAAGATACCTTTTTAAATCTTGAATACGTTACATAAAAATGTCAGTTTTAAATATAGTTACATTGCCAAGTGCTTATTCAAAACAACACTATAAAATAAAAATCAACCAACCTTATGTGATTGTGGTCTAGTTTCGTAAAGTTGGACCACATATTGCAAAAACAAACCGCTAAAATCTGAATCTTCATAAACAATACTGCAAATGAAAAACATACATATTACACAATATTAGAATACTGCTATATTCAAAGAAAAATCAAGATTGTGTAATTGTAACAAGAGTTTTACCGGGGAGGGGGTACTTCACTACCAAAAATATTATTTTACGTACTGCCCAGGTTTTCAAAAATGATCCAAGTCAGTTTCTTTTACTCATGTATAGGAATATCGTGTAATATATCGTGCAATGTATAGGAATATCGTGGAATATCGTGCATTTATATTAATACCACAGACCAGAGGCAAAAATTCGAATGGGGGGGGGGGGGGGTAAACGCTCAACAATAGCTCAAATTTCCGACGTATGCCCACTATTTTCGACAAAAAGCTAGCATTAAAAATGACCTTTTTCCAATCATTTGGCAAGACTTTGAGGGTTATATGCCTTTCAATACCGGAAAATGTAGTATCCTTTTACTAATTTTAATAGTATTACTGATCGTTGACTTCAGGAAATTCACAAAAATACCCGAAAATGATGTAAGAGCCCAAGTCGCCTCTAAGAAACTAACTTATAAGAAGCCACGTTTATTTTTGAAAATTGATAAATATATATAGTTAATTTCAATGATAGAAATCAACTCGCTCAGATAATAGAGGAGTATTGATATGAATTTTCTATCACATTATCGGCAGCATACATCAGCACAACTCTAAAAGTCAAAAAACTTATCATTATCATTTTATTTTTCGTCTGACAAATTCAGCTTTAACTTCGTCTGAAAAGTTTTGTCAAAAAATTAGTTTTTACTTACTTCATAAGATTTTTCATCGGAGCTTCTGTTGCTAACCCAATGACGTCATCAAGATTGCTTTTCAGCAACGAACAAAGCAATGAAACGTCTTTATCCGATCGTCCCTAAAAATAACAAAAAGTCATCTTCATACATGATAAAATTGTGATTCCTATAACCCACTCACATGACAATGGAAACTGGTTGCTACGATATCATCAAAGTATGACCGCCGTATTTTACAACGGGGGTGTAGCTCAGTGGTAGAGCGCTCGCTTTGCATGCGAGAGGCCCGGGGTTCGAAACCCCGCACCTCCACTTTTTTCTTCATTTATACAACTTATTTGTTTTGATTTGTGCACTATTTATATTATTTCATTATTTTGCAAAAGTTTCTCATATTTTTCATTCACTAGTAAAGGTTTCTTAAACTTTCGTGGGTTTCAAGTTTAGTTTCTTATAAAAAAAAAACTGTACTCAATAAAATTCCAATTTCTCTTAGATTCCATCTGTTTTCTCTGTGGCTAAATTTATTATCAATTTATCTTATTATTAAAATTTACAATCGATTGTTATAAAGAAAAAACTATATTTTCATTTTGAAAAAAAAAATCAAAAATTTCTAAATAAATTAGTGAGCATTTCCGATGTTTTTGTTTCATTCAATTAATACGGTAAAAATATTAACGAGAACACAGATTTAGAAAAAGTTTATCAATTTTTGGTCAGTCGGCCCAGTTTCAACTGACCCGGGTAGAAAATAAAAACAGATAGAAAATTATTCGATTTCGCCTTTCGTTTCCACTGAAACGATGAAAAACGGATAAATTTAAAAACGGTGCTCAAAACATATTTGTTTGAAAGCGGATGAATTAAAAAACGCACCGTTCTAATGGAAACACCAAATCCGGATATTTAAAAAAATGCTGCAACAGCGATAACATTTTGGAAAGACTTTGACGCTTTTTCGATTTTGATTATATCCGTTTTTATTTTTATTTTTAGGGGCCTCAGTGCACGCTTTTGGGACAAGTAAACTCGTAAAGCGTGCAGTTTAATCATACAAGTCTCAAAAATAAAAATAAAACCATCGTGAACAAGTAAGTGATTTGTCCAGGGTGATGAGCAATCCAGGGCGACACCTCTTTAGTTAACTATTTTTTAAATATAAATTAAACAAAATAAGCAACAACAAAACTTCATCATCACAAAAATGTAAGAAAAAACTTACCCGGTAATATTCTGCTAAAAGATTGCAGTACAGGAGAATAATACATTTTCTTGTGATGTCATGAGTCCAGTTCTTTTTAATTTCATTTGCATCTGCTCCCACAGAAGTAACAAAAAGACTTCGCCACCAGCTGTGATTTTGATAGCCCAGAAGTTGCAGTATATGGCACCAGTGCAACAACAAGGCAGGGCAGTTCTGCTTCAGTTTGCATAATGTTTGTGAGATTTCGTTGAGAGAATTGGTCGGGGATGCCATGTTGGCAGTGCCGCTCCATTGCTGTAATTGGCTTGATGCTGCGAGGGTGATATCTCTGAATCTCTCTGTTGACGAAAAGTATTTGATAACTACAAACAAACTTAAATTGAAGAATAGTATATCAAGTCATACTGACAAGACGAATATTTATCACGCTATTGCAAATCAGTAAAGATCTGTTGCTATCAATGTGCTACAAAACCACATCACCAGGTAAATATTATTTAAGTTTCATTGTGAAATGCTAGCACAGCCATTTTGTTAGTGATAGCACAACCAAAGTAAATAAATTAAGAACATAATTATGATTAATATAGAATTGAACGTAATATTAATAGAACGTAATATTAATATAGAATTGTCAAATTGAGTTCTTATATTTTAATTTTGACTTTACTTAAAACATTATGTCTTTATTATGAACTTAAAATTGCCAAATGACCTCGAATTGACAATAATGATTTTAATATCTGAGACCTGTTTTTATTGGTTGTTATTAGAACATGAACATATGGCTAGTGAGTAAGTAAGTATTTTTATGTCACTAAAATTAAAAACATACAATTCAAAAAATTAAAAATAAAGAAAACACGTTTTTTAAAAGCATACACCCATAACTATTGGCAGGAATAGCATTAAAAGATATCAAAATGATCTTGATTTCATAATGGTCCCTTAGAGGTGGTCGGTGAAAGGGGGAAAAAAATCTATTAAAATATAAAATATATTTGTTTAACGGCTAATCATTATTTTCATGATCATATTCTTTTTATATATTCAATCTAAAAATTTACATACAAACAAGGGTTACGCAAACAATACAACAGAGAATATATTAAGACATTGCAACTCTTTAGCCTAACATAGAACACACAACAGTAACATTACATTTGTAGCTATAAATACAATCTAAACAGAACAGAATAAAATAGACAATATAACGGAATAAAATAATATTAATAACATTATATATATTTTTATTAACATTATATATCTATAAGAAGAATATGTTGTAAGAGAATATGTTATATCAGGTAAGAGGAAAGGAAAAAAATTGCGGATTACTTAGAGCGTTCCAAAATGTTTATGAAATTTAATGTGTTTGAAGTAAATGACAATTTCTCATGGCCGTATAATATAAATTCGATGAGTTTACAATTAGAAAGATTTAATAATCCGTGAGGTCTAAGGATGTAATTTAGCTACACTGCAGAGAAGACTGCGTCTCTGAACGTCATAAGCATGATTGGCGAAGCAGAAAAAGGTGTTCCATATTCTCGATACCAACATTCATAAAGCATAACATTTTAAGTTATTAATCATGAGATTTATCATTAAAATGAGATTCCGTGCCAAAAAATGAGTAAGCAATTATGTAAAAACATATTAAATAGATATAAAGCTTTGTCTGCATTTACATGAATATATGAAGTTTTGAACGTCATTTCCGGGGTAAAAGAGTCGAGAAACAATTTTGTTATTAGAACAAAAAATTCACCTGACTCCAAAATCGACGAAAACAAAACTAGCAATTTCAGAATAAGCTTCTCAAGAGATGCCAACAATTCCTCATCGCAAATTGTCAATTTTTTATGCTTTGATAATTCCTGACATGCGACTTTAATGGCTTGGAAGAAGAACTTAGCGTAGAATTCAGCAGCCCCGCATTCCCCGCTTGAATCACTTCGATCGTCGACAGAGTCTACAGTGCTGATCAAGTTCGAAAGGTCTTGCTTGCAGATTCCAAGTTGCAAAAGACGAGTCAGCATTATATCTTCGTTGTTTTGAGTGATAAGAATTCGACTCAGACTGAGAACCATACACAACCATTTTGCTACATCTTGTAAAGAGGTCTGTAAAAGAAAAAGAAGAATAATAATTTTATATTCAGTCCACAGAAATAATTTTCATTTGAAAACACACATTTGTGAAGAATGTCTTCTTGATACCATTTTTCATCTGTCTTTCAAACATCCTTTTCTCGAATTGCTTTAATTTAAAAAAAAAGGTTTCCTGAAATTTAATAGTTTCAAAAATTCTCCCTAAACTTTTTCCATTTTAAAATTTCTCTAAATTTTCACTTTTTCCAATTTTTCATTTTAAATTTTGTTTGGAAATCTTTCTATTCTAAATTTCTTCTACAAACTTCCCAGGTAAAAAGTTTTTCTTCAGATTTTCGACTTTTAAATTCGTTCAGAATAAATTTTCCTTTAAAAAGGTCTTCTGACATCTTTCTTCCAAATTTTCCAAAAGTAAATAATACTTGTTGATCTCAAACGCATCAATCTATCAAGTGATGATTTCATTCAAAAACTTTTGGAAAATTTAACTGAATTTACAAAGAAAGATTAAAAAAAACTTACAATCTGAACAGATGCAAAAAGTGCTTTCAAAATTACATCAGCTGGTCTCAAAGCAATTGGCGCCAATGAATCAAAAAGATGAGTCAAAATTTCAATGTGTATGTCGCTACTTAAGTTGATCTAGAAATAAGAAAAAATTGCTTGATTAGCATCATGTTAGCAAAATTGATTTTGCAAAACAAAAAATTTCACATCATTTATCATATCTAACTAAATCAAAATAAAAGAGAAATGCACACGTTTCCGGACTCAGAGATGCAAAATCTTTTCAAAGCAAATACAAATGTCATATGCAAATGTTTGCATATGACTTCATCAAAATGACAGTAATGCCAATTAAGTAACAGTAACGATATGAAACAATAAATTTAATATCAGTAGATAAAAATTTTTCCTTTCGCAAATTTTAGAAATTCTTGAAAAAATTTTCATTAGCAATTGAAAATTTTTATGCCAAGGTTTTTATCGTTATTTATTTTGTTTTATAAATTAGCCAAATATTGGTCTCTCGTGGCCATGTGCCCTGGGTCAGTTACCGCCGCCTTTGTCCGAAAATGTTTTCAAAAATTGCTAAATTTGACGAAGGACAACCTTAGAAAGTTCAATTAGAATGTTATCAAAATTAGGGTCCTATTTATGTTTTGCATATGACGCCATCAAAACGACAGTGATGCAAATTGCAATTGGTATCAAATTTTGATGTGATCTACAAAACAGTATGTTATGCTTTCGCACCAAATTTCGAGTCATTGGGATCAACAGTTAAAAAGTTGTTAGCCTAAGAATTTTAGGCATTTTCCGTTGTATTGTATGGGAAAGTGTGCTGTTGGTTGCCCACAAACATGGCTGCTATCATATAATTCCATAGAAATTCTCTAAAACTTGAGTTTTGATGTAACTTAATACTTTTTGGTGTATCAACATCAAATTTTGGTAGGGCATTAAAATTGAGTTCTTTACTTGTAGTACAAAATAATAATGAAGATAACAGTTAATTATAATTTTTTTGATGACGTCATTGCAAACCAAGAATACTTCGAACTCCCAAGTCGGTAAAGGAGCAAGCAGGTTGCCTTAATGTCGTGGACTGAAAATGGGTTGCTTTCTTTCAAATTGACTTGAAAGGTTAGGAATGAGCACACTTTAAATTTCCAGTTTTGGACAGGAAAACGTAGAAGCAGATGACCGGATCATATTCCTAACCTCAAGTTTTCCCCTGGAACATCGTTTTGAGTACAATTTTAAATGCGTAGCCTCACGAATTTCAAGCTAAAGCCATTCAAACGGAGATAGTTTTTTTTGGGTCACCCGGTATAATGATAATGACCGGTCCCTTTCTTTTCCCGGTATAATGACCGGTTCCTATAATGACGCCGAATAATGTTGCATTTGCTTACTACAATGCATGTGTCAAAAAGTAGCTATCAATAATAAAATGAGAATTTGTGTACCTGCAATAAAGGTAGCTGAGGAAAGACAACATCAACTATTTGTCTTGAAAAACGTTTCCATTTTTCATCATCTTCTTTTGAGCCTTCCAGAACCATGGACATCATTTCAAGAACCTAGATGATAAAAAAGTTTACTGCATAATAAAAACGTTCACAATTGTAGTTACAATGTTGTTATTGCTCTTCATAATTATAGTTACATTGTTATTGCTATTCTTAATTGTAGTTACAATGTCGTTATTGCTGTTCACACTTGCAGTTACATTGTTGATATTGCTATCCACAATTGCAGTTACATTGTTGTTATTGCTATTCACAATTGTAGTTACAATGTCGTTATTGCTGTTCACAATTGTAGTTACATTGTTGTTATTGCTATTCTCAATTGTAGTTACAATGTCGTTATTGCTATTCACAATTGTAGTTACATTGTTGCTATTGCTATTCACAATTGTAGTTACATTGTTGTTATTGCTGTTCACAATTGCAGTTGAGCTTAGAGGAGTAACTATAATTTTTTTTAAATAATTCCTTTATAAAAGATCATATATTTCAACAGCTGATGAATATCTACCCCCAATCATCAAACAAAAGTACGGACTACAATATTGGTCTTCGTGGTGCAATTTTTTTTCACAAAAAAACATAACTGAAAACTGTGAGCATATTTCTTTAATCTTTTTAATACCAATGAGACTTGAAGTTCCTTCTCCTGAACTGACTCACTTTGATATTCATATTGCTAGAAGCTCTCAGTTTATCTTGCCTAGATATAAAGTTCTCTAGATCTTCAAAAATAGAACTTAAGTAACATATATTAAATCACAGAAAAGAAATATAATAAGTACAATTTTATTTGTTATTTTATTCTTGGCAAAGTAATGAGTACCAGAATTATTAAAAAAGTAAGATCACATCGTCATTAAAGATAACCTTGTTGTTCCAAATCAAACAAAAACAAACACAAAAAATGCGTACCTCTGGATACTGTGTTAGCCTCAGCAACATTGTAAATGCAACTTCTCTTTGAGTATCAAGTTCCTTTGGACTGTCTGCTCTTGCTTGATTCTTGGAAATAAATAAATCATGGACGACAGGCTTCAATGCAGGAATTGCTGGAACAAAAAATATAATTTTATAATTGATTTAATTTATCCGAAAGATATTGTTCATACTGCTGAAAATTGATACAGTTACTATCAAAATTACAAGAACTCTTTCAAGTTTTTAATCTTTCAAATATACACCTATGGTCAAAATATGTATAATCAATATATGTATTGAAAATGTCTTCCTTTTGCATGTCATCTTATTTTATGTTAAATTCCATGAGACTAAGAAGCATTTTCACAAGCTTTAACCCTCTCCCACCAAGATACATTTCCAATTAAAAATCAAATCCCATGAACGTGTTTATTTGTCAAGGAGTGACACAAGCAAAACTGCTTAATCCAGACAATAAACTTCCATCAAATCTCCTGAAATAAATATATTCTTTCTGCATATACCTCCTAAAATTATGATGTTTTAGGTTTATAAATTTGCTGCAGTAAAACCTTCCAATTACATATACTTCAATCTGAAAGGCATTCGTAACTGAAAGAATAATAAGTTCAGACACTACTCTGTTTCCTTGTGTGATACAAACTCAAGATTTCACGATTGTGCAGCAGAGGCGAATTTTGTAACAATAGTGAAATTGAGAGACTTTAAGACCCCGTTTACACGAGAGGGGATCCGATCCAGATCGGATCCAAAAGTGTGCGGATAGCCCTTGCGTTTACAC
>JAYJMH010038965.1:0-15487 GCA_036873815.1 Phacellophora camtschatica | reverse complement strand
AAATGGATGTCCATATACCATTTTGATGGTCACAATATGGAGAGTGAAGTTACAGTTCTCAATTCTGAATACCTTCTGCGTTTAAAATGCAAGAATCAATATTTATTTTGGAAGTGGCTCCGAAAAAGTGAATTCTGAGGTTATGTGATGATTTTTGATACAATATGGCATATTTATGAAATCTAAAGTGTTACTTGCACTTATCATACTCTGACCATAGGTTGTTTGTATGGTTAAGCTTGTGGTTGTGAAAATCAATGCACACCAAGCAAACTAAACTCCTATTGTTTTCGTGTTACCATAGAAGCCAAACCCCAAATCTAAAAATAGAAATCAGCACCCGTCATTTACCCTTTGGTGTAAATTTTGTTACTATTTCTCATCTTTGTCAGAAAATAAATTTTGGAACCTACCTTAACTTGGGGGCTCTCTTCTCGTTAGTTTATGCATCACCAGATATCTTTAGTTAATTATTTACGATTGCATTACTTTATCATACTAATTTGTATTTTTTTCTCTATTGGTTGTATTTGTTGAGTTGTATTTAATGTAGTGGAATTTGAAATAGATATTCATTCCTTCATTAAAAAAAACACAGTATTCTGTCCCACAACGAGGTCAGATCATTCAATTCAACGGCCTAAGCCCGTTGGTTGACAGAGACGACGAAAAAAGTTCCTCAAATTTGCCTCTCGCAACGGGAAACAGATTTCAAATACATTCGGCAATTTTGCAGACTGGTCGGGCCACAGACGTTACAACAACGAAACATGGATAATGCAAAGAAAGTTAGTCTTCCAAGAAAAGATCCTTGGGCAAGGTTTGAAGCTTGGAGATACCACCCAGAATTGATGCCGTCTGCTCATTTGAAAAGGCTTTTCCCTGGCCTAGGCATTGGATTTGGTGCTTTCTTGGTAGCAATAGCAGTAGAGAAAATGTTTTTCGATGATGGACATGACAAACATTGATCGTTCAAATGGCGTGATTAGTTACCTACGAATTTTCTATCTTTCTGACTTTGATGAGAATGTGTTCAAAACGTTTTGTAAATACGTCAACAATAAAAAAGGCTGCATATCAAAATATCTTCTTTTCGCTTCATTCAATCACGGAAAAGACTGGCGAATTTAAGCAACTAATAAATATCGTATCGAAACAGAATGAGACTTTTAATCTTAATTCCTCTATTGAATAACTATAAAAGTAATTTCTTTTAGTGTTAGATATGAAATGATGCGAAGAAACAAACAAGATATGTTTTCTTTATTTTATTCTAATTTCTTTTTTTTTTTACAGAACGTTTACAATAATACTCATTAAAACAAATAAAACATGCCAACCAGTATGTGAATTCTTCAACAATGTAAAATAAAAAAAAAACTTTAAACATGAAATACTATATGTTTGCTTCTCTGGTAACAGGCAAGAAATTAACAGTTTAAAATTTACTGAGAAGATCAATTGTCAAAATTCAGACTGCAGAGTATGGCAGTTCTCAATATAACAAGAATTGTGTGCAGATCTTATTCTTGGCATGCAGGCATGTCTTATTTTTCCCATTGTTTTCATAATTCATAACAATACAAAGAATATTAAATTGGTACATGCTGCATACAGCTATTTAAAAAAATATTGTGTTTGTACTTGACACACTCTGCAGACAGAGTCAAATGACTATTTCATTTCATAGTGCAAAGAAATGTAAAACAAAGGGTATATTTTGAATTGGATTTCAAATCAGCCAAACACAAAGTACTGTATAATTAGTTATTTTAGGTTCTCTGGTAAATAATGCACAAAAACCAAATAAAATGTTCAACCAATAATGGATTTTATGCATCAGCTTTGCTGAAGGGTTACCCTTCGAATGAAATGATTCTAATTTATAATTCATTCCTTGACAAGAGATCTTGAGTAATTACAAAAGTTCGACAGAAATTTACTTTGGAATTCCTCCTTCTAAAATAGATGACAAGAGAGTTGTATCCTGCAAAGCATGGTCAACATCTGATTCTTGAAGTCTCAGGGAAATCTGAAAAAATATAAACATTATAGGTAAGAAAGTAGGTCGACCACAGCTGGAGAAAACCCAAAGGCTCCTCTTTCAATAGCTACTGTCTTTTCCAAAAAGGGTGGGCACTACTCCTATCCTCGGTAAGATACATATAACCATTTACCCTGTTACCCTTAAATTGTCTGGGACAAAAAATTACTTTCAAAGTTTAGCAATGTATGATTTTATTTTAAATTTAGATAACATATAGCGCCTAAACTTGATTATATATATATTTTTAAATTGTCTTCTTTCCATTCAATTTGGAATTTGCAGTTGTTAACTGTTTCATAAGTCAATTTTGAACATTTCAAATGTGTTTATTAATTTTATGTGCAAGTTTTAAAGTATGTTTAAATATAATAGCATAAGTTTTAAGAAGGTTTTTTAAGAAAAACAGCATAAAAGAGGGTCCTTGTTTATCAATAATGTAAAATCAAATTAAAACAAACCTTAGCCATTCTCATATCTTTGCCTTGTTTCAAAGTAACAATTCCACGTGCTTCAACAAGTTGACAAGCTGATGTGAATTCTTCTCGATTGATATGACTAAGTTGTCTTTTTTGACAGATAAGACAATATGTTTTATGAAGCTAAAACAAAATAAATCAAGTCAAAATTACGCAAATAAGTCAACATGTGTTTTAACAAAGATTGAGTTGAAACCAGTTTCCGCCAAAAATATATTTTTAGAGAAAGCTCAAGGGAGAGTTTCTGCAAGTTATTTTAAGGTTCATATTATCAAAACAACACCAAATTGTAGCTTTTTGTATCATTGGCAAAACATTTACCAGGCACTTTCAACTGGTGTTCAAGAATTAAATCAAGCTGGTTTTTTTATTGATTTTTCGACACAATAACCTTTTGTAGAATCAAACATAAGATTGATAAATGCTGTTTACTTTTTTTGTCAATGTGTTGAAAAAAATTTAAAGAATGGGCTCATTTTTTACGAATCATTGCCAATCAGACACAATTTCCCTTTGGTGCTCCCGGTATGCTAAAAATCTTTAATACACAATAATAGCTTGATAAAAATGTTAGAAAAGTGGTGTGGCATAGCAAAAAGGCATAATGTACCATTATGCAGTATTCTATTTATGGGTTTGTGTGACATTGAAACATTCATGGTGGGCTCTTTGCATGCAAAACTTTTGGAGTGTGGAATTTGGTTTATGAAGAAGCTCATTAAAATAAATAACAAACCTTAGAAACAGTTATTTCCTTCGATCTTTCATGCCTCAGCAGTAACAACAGCGTACATATGAGCATTTTCTGTTGCAATGGAAGTGATTCTTTGTTTGTGCTACTGCTTGAAAGATTTGATCCATAAACCTCAGATACTACTTTAGCCACATGCGATAAAGTAACTTTTTTCTGAACAGGATTTTTATCAGAAACACATTTTGTTGGGCTGTTGGTGACTGGCTTCAAGATTTTTTGTTTCTTTGTTTCAATTTCAACTATTTCAACCGACCTCCTGAAAAGTTAAAAATACTTTTGAGTAACATACAACAAAAAGGATGGCATTTTATATCAATATTTAACTGTTAAATATATTAATACATGTCACAACAAATCATATAATTATTAGCATTGAACCATTGCATGATATGGACATAAGTTTAAACGATAGTAAAAAGTATACCTCATTATATCCAGGGCTTTTCTCATATCTCCGGCAACTGCAGCTACTTTTCTGGCACAGAACTGAATGGTACTGTTGTCAACCAGTCCATCATTTACCTAAGTTAGAAGTTGCATAATTATAAAATGAAATACTATACTGCAGTATACATAGAGCTCTTTGTGTTTTAGTTTGAAGAATTTTGACCATATACAATAACTATGGTTAATTAGCACTGGCTTTCATAATAAATTTTAACTGAAAGTTTCATACTCACATCTCTTAGCCTTTCATTTAAGATTTCAACAATTTGATCCTTGCTGTATGGTGAAAATTGTAATAGTTCTGGTCGACCTTCAAAAAAGATAAACATAATTTGTTAACTTGTACAAGTACTTCTTCAAAAGAAAGTCATAAACACACAATCCAAAATCTGAAAATTTGATCAGCCTGCCCAGCACACTTTTTACCCATTCTCTAAAACATTGTTTTTACACTGTAATACAGTAAAAATTAACTCACATTTTGTCTTTGATTGAAGTCTTGGGAGAATCCTATCTGTAAGGTCCAAAGCATTTGCAATACCTATAAGAAATTTGGGAAATTATCTTTCAGTATTATTTGTGTTAGGATTTGTGTATAATGTTGAATAAGGTAAAAACTCTGTAAGATTGTATGTTGCAATGATACAACAAATAAGATTGTATATTGTAGTGATACAACTTAAAAAGTAACCTTTGTGGCATATAAGTTTAGCACACCGCTGTTTTCAATTTTATTGTTCAGTGTTTTATTAATATAAATCTAAATTGATACAAAATACTAACCTATGAGAATGAGTCTAGAATTTGGCAATGATGGCCATTCAAATATTTTGTACAAGATTCCATGGTTCTTTGAATCAAGTTGGTCAATCTCATCCAGAACAAGAACACTGTAAAGGAATTAAGAAGAATGAATTAAGAGATTTTCTGGTCATTTGAAACATTTCTTGTATTTATGTTTTCTGGAAAACAAAGACAGTATATTCCACAATTAATTTACATATAAATTGCAAAAGTTCCGACCCCTTGCTTTCCTCAGGATTTAAAGTAAACTAAGATTGTACAAAAAATTTAAAAACTGATGTTAAACTTACATCTTTTGATCTGAACTTTGAAATATTTTTTCAAGATATTTTTCATTGTCCTTGCACTTCAAAGCTTCACCTGAAATTTCATGTGCTATAAGCTTGAAAATGTTTGTTGATTGGTTCAAGGCCATACAATTAATCCAAATCTCCGTAAATTTTGATTTTGTGTCCTGCAAAACAAAATGTAAATATTTAATACACAATACATGGAAGGTAACATACTATACACTAGTGGACCCAAAAAAGCATTGGTATTTCATTTGCAACTGCTGAAGACCTGAGACTCGTAAACACATTTACTCTTAAGAGTCAAATAGATTGCGCCTACTTTTTAATTTTTAACAACTCCCCACTCTTATTTTTTTAAAAACTTTTAATTTCTCACTTGACAAGTACCTTTCTAACTAATGTGAAATTTTCAGCCCCATCCCATTATTCCAATCCCATTTCTTCGACATACAATATCCAATACAAACATTTATGATTTATGACGTGAATATTATTTTTTTTTTTATACACAATCTAAAAATGTACAATTTAACAAAAACATATTTACAAAGACATATTTACAAATATCATTGGGAGCATGATAGGCATGGCTATCCTAAATGATCAAACAAATAACAAGACAGATACCAAAGGCTATACCAAAGTTCTGTTGGTCTCTCCGTAGGGAGAACCAGCTTTATCACAGAGATCTAGATGACATTGCTGCTTGGATCGAATTTAAAAGTTGACTGATTTCGGTATAGTCTTTGGTAACATAGATACATTTACTATACGTTTATTGGCTATAAGAAGCTTAAAGAAGAGAAGGATGAGACAGAAGATTAATTTACCTAGGTTTGTAATTGCTGCAGCAAGTATGACCTTGGTGGGATTCGAACCCATGACCTTGCGATTATGAGTCCGGCGCCTTAACCACTAGGCCATGCTTGCCAGTTTAAGGTTTGGAAAGTTTGCTAACGGGGAACCGAATCATGCATATGAACAAGGTTAAAACTGGCCTAATAATGTCTAATATATATTATTGTAGTGCCATGCTTGCTAATCTAAGGTTTGGAAAGTTTGGTAACGGGGAACCGAATCATACATATGAACAAGGTTAAAACTCAGCTTTATAATATCTAATATATATTATTGTATTCGTAACTCACAAACTTTTTAAATATTAAATTAGAAAGAATTCGGATCAGATTGAGCAAATTACTGCAATTTGACACGTGTGTTCAACACTTACCCGTTTCTTTTGAATTTTTGTGTTGCAAAACAAGCACATATTGATACGTTGATTTTGATCGTAAACAAGAGAGAATAAACGAGAGGTTTATAGTATCGGAGGGACTTATCAGGCCGCGGGATATCTCCGGCACTTGCAGTTTTGAATAACCAAAAACACCGATACACTAGATTCAGTGCGACTTCAAGTGTAAGTACGGTGATATATCAAAAGAAATAGCTTTATTTGTAAACCTTGCATACATTTTCACAATATCAAATATTCTTCGTAGATTATCCTTCTTGCTGTCGCTTTCCTTTCCTTCTCGGAGTCGTCAGCTTGTTTTTCCAAACGACGATGAAAAATAATCAATTTCACCAATAGTTTTCGGTTGCATATTTGAAAAGCACAAACGTTCTCGTTTTTCCCACGGGAACAACATTTTCCCAAGTTTATTCTTTAAATTTTAAAATTCTATTGTTTCCCATGTAGTGCCTGCTCCTGCTCAAAGTCACGCACTTTTATTCTTTCGGGATTTATTAAACCTCTCTTTTGTTGTGCAGTCTGGAATATGGAGGCCATTTTAAAGGCAAACTTTATTTCGTGGCAGGCAAACTTTATTTTCCGGTGTACAAACTTTATTTTGTGGTGGCAGGCAAACTTTATTTTGTTGCAGGCAAAGTATATTTTGAATAAAAAACAGAAAAAGCAAAAAATAGATTTTCCTGTATACAAGGGATCAAATAGCCTGGCAAGAAGATTACAAGTTATATGACCTCATTCCTTGCTCTTATTTCCTCATTCCTTGTTCTCCATTCATTGTTTGCGGGAGAGTTGATTGATTCCTTTTGTTTGAATGATTTATTATCTCCTTAGAATTGTCTGTAACCAGGAAACAGTCAAGTACTGACTATTTATATTTATGTGGCCTAGTCTTGCTTTTTTCATATCGCCGTTCAGCATGTTTTTACATCGATAGCAAGCATTTGTTGTATTTATTTGCGCTCAACATGGGAGCTGCTGGTTCAAGTAAGTTCAAAACGAAACCGAGAAACGAAGAAATTAACAACACAGATCAGACAAGAAGAACGCCAGCAGGAAAGATAAAGAAACATGCCGGGTTAACTCAGACCAACGGTAAGAGGAGTATTTCGATATGATTAGTGTGAGCATACAGGCCGATATAATGTGGTCGCGGCCTATGAGTAATTCTTAGTATTTTGGATTGTTGATGTTTTTACAGACTTGTCCAAGTATCACCTGTTGGTCTAGTCAGTCAATGCGCAGGAGGAGAACTGCGCAGCAGGAGGAGATGGGCAGCTCACAGTCCGCACACAAATTCTTCGCAGTGCTCCTGGTCCTGGCCTGCGGCCTGCGTGCAGACTCTGGAGGGGATGTCCTGAACGGCATATGTAGACGTGAGCCTCAAACGAATTATATCAGTTGCATGTTATATTGAAACAAGGCTTTAAATATAAATAAATTTTGGCTACGTTATTATTTCATTATTTTGTGATAAAACTTTCTTTTTGCAAGAAATCGGTTCCTCGCGGAAACATCTCCATCTTGGTCCTTTGGTACGTATACCCTGTTTTTATTTTTTCAATGGGAAACAAGAGGAAAAAGAAGCTGTAACGAAAATAAAACACGAAATGTAGGACAAGTTGAGTGAGAGAATTTGAAGTGGGAATAACTATACAAATTCAACTTTTCCCAAAACCCGTTGGTAAACACAAACATTTGAACATTAAAGATGGGTGGGTTTATAAAATCTTGACTTGCCGTGGGAAATATACCCCCCCTGGAGTAAGCAATGCAACATGCAATGTACTATAATATTGTATAATATTATAATAATTTATGAACTTATATTTCGCCCCGGCATTCAGGGCGTCTTCAAGTAAATACTAACGATTTGTTATTTTGCAAATATTTGAAGTAAAAATGTTGTGCTATGATTGGTTAACGTGGATGATGATGATGATGATGATACTACGTAGATGAGTGTGATGTGATGTTGAGCTCACTAGTTTTGACCTCCATCGAAGAATTAAAAGATAACAAACTTCAACTGACTTTTCTTTTGACTGATGATAGGATACGCCTAGCCTGCGTTCACAGACCGTACCACATTTATGGTTTGTGAACGCAGGTTAGGATACGCCATGATATCTGCTCTTGCTTTTGCCTGGTTAGGGCTGCTGCTGTCCCATTTACCATTGGTCAAAAACACAAAGTCCATTCCTTTGTTGCTGCATTGTTGTAAAATGCATACTTCTTAACCCCTTCTCAATAAAATACAGGTAAAGCTAACTGGAAGCAGAAGCTTCTTACTCATTTGCGCTCGAAGAAATGATAGTATTTATCTAATTTTCTTAAAATAGTGGAACACTTTGATAAGCGTAGTAGCTCTTCTTTGTACTGGTCAATTTTTAATGTTATTGTTCATTTGGATTTAGATGAAGCAGTGAACAGCAAAACAACAAAGAGAGAAAAGGAATTGGTCAAGCAAGGAGTGAAAATTATTGCAAAGATAAACGATATGTCAATGGAATTAGAAAACATGCCAGAAAATATTAAAGTTGCTAGATCTTTTAGATTCCTCTATGATGAAAGTAGGTATTATATTGTAGCGATTCTCAGGTTCGGTAGAGAGAGAGAGAGAGAGAGAAAGAGATCAGAGAGATGACAATTTAACGTTACGTTCACAACTAACTCCAAACGTATTTTACATAATTATATATGCGAATGGATATATTACAATAATGACGGATTATCAAATATCCGTAATAATAATCTGCATTCTGTAAACATTTGCAGTAGAATATATAATGTTTAACGTATGTCCTTATTATAACTTGTAATTATATTTCAGTTCATTACAATATGCCTACACCTTTTCTCCAAAGATTTTTGGATCATATGCTGAAAAAGGGCATCGTACCATGCTTTAAAGGGGCATTACAGAGAATTCAAACAAGGTGGCCACTTGTGTTTAATGGAGCATCAAGTAAGCTAGAGGTTAGTTGCTTGAGTTATTACGGCACGGCCGGACCCATGGTTTTTTTTTTTGGTGGGGGGGGGGTGTTGACACCGCAACAAAGTAGCGAGCTCAGTAAATAGATACAGTAGAACCTTAATAACTCTAACTCATTTAATTTGAACTCGCGGTGAATCGAACAATTATATATGCCCCGTGAGATCTTTCAGTACTGGAATGTGCCTCGATACGAAGGTGCGTATTAACAATTCAGATCCGTGACAGTAGGAGCGCCTTCGATTTGTTACAAAGATTAGCCCTAACTGAAGATTTGACTCCAATAACATTTTGACTTCATCATTTCATCTATTTACAAATAATGATGAATGTACTTCTCGAAATTGAATACATCATTTAATAATGTTTTATAGCACCACAGTCACAGTAATTATATAACGGTAATACAAACTACATCTCCGTTTCGGAGCAGTTACTGTATACGAGAGTGCCAAATTTTGTAGAGGGAGCATTCACCGAAAGCAACTTGAGAGAAACTCTTTTTCAAGGGGGCTCTGCCCTACTTCGAAAACAGAAGGTGGCTGAACCCCCCGACCCCCTATTCTAAATTATTGCTGTATACCTAAAATGCAGTATCGGGCTATAGCAACACTGGTATTTAGCAGTGGTGGATTCAGACTGGTGCTTGCGATGGTTGAGCATCTGTCAAAATTTTCAAAACAAAGATAATTTCTAAAGACAAATTCCATTGTAATTGATAATTTAGCCCATTAAAAATCCAAAACTTTCATGCAAAAAAATTAAAATCTTTGAGTGAAAACGTCTCACATTCAAAAACATTTTGTCTGGCGCCTCGAGTCCATAAAATATCAGAAGTGGATCATCAATTAGTTTTGGCGGGAGCATCAGTCAGTTTCAAAAAAACAGTTCAAAGCCAATCACCATCTTCTATTCCTGATGCTTGATTTGGCGGGAGCATCAGTCAGATTTTAAAAATTATTCGGATAACCAATCAAATTCTTAGAAAAAAGAGTCATTCTGACGGGAGCATCAGTTAGATTCAAAATATTCGATTTGACCAAGATTTGGCCAATCATAGCTTACTTTTCCTGATGCTCAATCATTGACAAAAATAGGAGTAAACATGCCAGACCAGATTTGCCAAATTGAAAAATCGCTCATGCGATGCGGAAGTGCTTGAAATCTGTCTGCACCATGGCTGCTTCTGACAGCCTTGTTGTGGCGAAGCAGCTCGAGGAATTGCTGCACAATAAAGAGACTCCTCATTCGGAGAAAAGAGATATTTACAAATTAAGAAGAAGTATCGAAGATAATTTAAATTATGCTACCAAGGAATAAAATGCATTCATTTGATTCGATTTAATTTGAGCTTAGTTGCAGTTTCTATTCAATACAGCCAGAAAGACACCGGGTTCAAAACCGCCTGCCAGCGGGGCAGTGAGGTAGGGATTTGGGTTTTAAAATCCAGCTTGTTTTTCTTGTTAAATTATTTCAAGCTGTAAGGCTCCTGAATTATTCAGTAATCTTGATTTTAAGAGATTTATTTTTGTTTTATTTAGAGCAGCCATTTAAATTTTGCAATGTGAGAAATCAAAAACAAAATTGTTAACTTAAACTACAAAATTTTGTTATATTTGTATTTATATTTGTTATACATGGTAAAAACAAGTTGTGGCCCCAAAACAATTTTGCCACTTCACCCCCAAGCCTTCCCTATCTTTGGCGCAAGAGCATCCGCCTCTGGTATTTAGTTAAGTAAACAAAATAGTTCAACAGATTTTTGTATATTGTTTGGACTTCTAGGATTGGTTTTTTAATACTTTTTGTTTTCGGTAGATTATTCGCAAACTTGGGACATTCCCATATATCATGTGCTTTTCTGGTTAGAGTCTTATCGTATTTCCCCTTATAGTTTGATTTTAACTCAATCAGGATTAACTTTAACTTTAGCAGTTTCGCACCATTTTTGTGTTTTATATATGCTTTCAAACGGCCTATTTTTAATGAATCTATGGACGGTTAATGTTTTGTTGATAAAATGAAAAAATGTGAAAAGTGAGTTATATTTTTTGCTTTTCGAATAAAACTCAATTGAATTGCATACCTTATTTTATAGAAACAAGCCATCAGTGATAAATCACAAAAGCTTGATCCCCAAGACGTAACAGTGAGTCACTCTTCAGTATACAGAGAGAAGGGCAGGGTTGCAAATTTTTCAGTACGCTGGGCATTTTGTGGGGCAAATTTTTGTTCCAAATTTGTCGTCTAAATTTCTATTTGATATATGCGTCAGTTTTGTCTGGAAAGACTGGATTTACTGGTTGTAAATAAATATTTACTTTTTGATTGCATATTATATTTAACTATTTTAAATTGTAATTATTTGCTGAAAATAAACAGCAGTAAAACAATAAACAGCATAATGGCGGGCATTGAAAAACTACAACAACATGAGAGAGATTTTTGTTTCGCGCCATATCTTAATAGCCTCATTACTACGTAATCGTCTGTGAGTGATAAACCTGAAATGATTTCCAGAGAACTGTTTGTGTTTATGCCAAGTTTTTGCAATTTTAGATCTTCAAGATGTTTTTTCTCTTATGTTGCTCGCAGTAATTGAGAGTGAAAGTTCATATACATGCTCTTCAAACGATCAATTTATGGGGTTCACCAGACCAGGGTATTTGGTTAACGGTATTTTTCATAGATTGGCTTTTTATTCGTCAAAAACCTAAAACAATCATAATTAAGGCTAATTTCCTTCCGCTAAAGATGCTAAAATCCTTCATTGATTTTGAAGAGAGGAAAATTCGGTTCAAAGTATAATTTTCTCGAATTTCAATTACTGCCTATTAGTCTGGCATTTCTCAAGAAAATTCAAGAAAGAACACTGAGATTTTTATACAATGATAATACTGCCTCCTACGAAAACCTACTATGAACTCTTTGCTCTGAGATTTATAAAACAATGAAGATACTAAACTTTGCTTTAATAAAAAATATTTTTAAATTTAATGCAGATTCTGGCAATCGTTCTCCAAGAAATCCACATGACCTATTTCATCGTAGGCCAAATCAAGTAGCTTTTGGCACAAATATAGTCTTCGGTTTCTAGGACCTTAACTTCTAAAAATGAAATCTACAGAAAACAGCAATATTTTCAAAGGGATGATAAAAGCATGGGATTGAGTAGCGTGTAAATAATGGTTAACATTGAAATGATTTTCAAACATGCATCGAATTGTCAATGTAATTTCGTTTAATGTTGCTTTATCAATTGTAAGAATATTTCGTAAACAAATTTTTGGAAACTAGAATGTAACTTTGATTTTAAATAAGATAAATTAATACATTTATTTACAGCTTTTAGCTCTGTTGCTTGCGCGGTTAGCGTGGTCCTGGCTCCATTTTTACATTTTAATTCATTTTATTAAAGGTATTTGATGCCGATACCGATGCCAATGCTGTTGCCAATGCTTATGAAGATGCCGATGTTGATGCTGATGCTGGTGATGCCGACGTTGATGATGATTCAAACACAGCAGCTGCAGAGGTTTGGGACTGTCTCAATAGTATTGCTATCAGCGCAACTGACATTTGTGAACCTTTTCGAATTAAAGCTGGAGAACAAGGCCTACTTGAATATTATTTGATGGAATTTGTTCCAGCTACTACTCAACCAAAACTTCCTGGAAAAAAGGTTATTTTTATTGCTATTTTGTCTATATACTTTCATTATGTTCAGTTTTGTTTATATTTTTTGCATAATAATAAACAAGACGCATCTCAAAAAACATTTGAAATTAAGCAAGCGGCATATAATATATATAAATATGTATATATATATTAATATATTAATATATTAATATATATAAATGTATATAAATATATATTTAACAAAATAGTATACATATAAGGGAAAATGAAGGACCAAGAGGCAAAAAAACCGATGTTATTTTAAAAGCACACTAAAGCCTTTCGGACCTAAATCCTCTTCAGAGTGTGATTTTAAGTTTTTTAATTAAATTAAAACTTATATATATATATATATATATATAAACAGTACCATATGACTTTTAAAACACAAATTTAAAAATGAAACATGTGCTTCCATGAGTTTGTATTGTATTTCATCTTTAATTTTACTTCCACTTTACACATTTGAAGGGCGAAAGCATAATTTACAACTGTTAAATAAAATTAAAGAAATGTTAGTATAATAACAGCAAGATAATATGGAAGAATATATAAAAAATGCTCTTAAAAGGGTAAGAAGATTTTAAGAAAGAATTATGCCTTCTTTCCTCTATCATTTAAGTGTTTAGCAATGAACCAATTTTTGCTATTGAAAGCTTTATTGTTTGAAGTAGATTTGATGGAGATCCTGAGATAATTCCAGCGACCAAATGGTTTTGTAATTTGTTTCCCAAGCTGCTTTTGGTTTTCATCTTCCATGTGCGATGATGGTTAACACCCGTATCACAAATATGCAATATTGAGTATTTTTTCAATGAAAAAATTCATTGATCGTGTGCTAGGTGAATAGATTTCCGCCCAGCCTCTTTTTCATCTCACCGCGTACTGCTTCTTTTACACACTTCCTGAATTGTGTATCTTATTCTTTCTCATTCGTCATGAAAGCTTTCTTTTTTTCTTTATGCGACCTAGGTTCCTCTCATTTGGCAACGTCACATGAGGTAGCTTACTCTTGTACACGTATTCTCTTGGCCCGATCTACACACATCTTCAGTGATCTCTATCTTCCTGCTATTTAGCATTACCTCCACTCATAATATTGTATCATTTAGCCTATTCTGGTACTCTTGATCCACATCCCTCTCCCATTCTCTCTATTTACGTGCTATTTAGCATTCCTCCACTGGCAACGTCATATCCTTTAGCCTACTCATTGATAATTTTATGGTACTCCTCATGAAACTCTTCAACCTCTGTCCGGTTTTTGTCCCCCTATCACGATCCCTTTCTGTTTAATTTCTTTTTTGTTTGTCGCTCTATCGCTTTCACTTCTGCTTTCATGTCCATGCAGTTTCATCTAAACTACTTTTCATTTATGCTCTCCACAATTATCTCTTCCAGCCGTTGTATATCTATACATATCACCCCATTTCTAATTTCTCACCAAATTTGGCTTTTATTCAGGATATTTGATTCTTGTACTTTTTTAGCATCTAGTTTTCTCAATTTATCAAATATAATATCCTCATTGCCAAATATGTTCACTACAATTCTTATCCTCTATATTAAGGTTACATATAATAATGTGTAAGATGAGCTACAAGGTGATTATATAAAGTTTGTTTGCTTTGTATTTTCTTCTTTTAAACAAATTACTAACTTAACGATATATCAATTAATTTGGCTGTAAGTATGAAAATGTATTTACTTCCAGTATCTTTTAATAAGCATTTAAAGGATCTGCATTTTCTTTATAGACAATTAGAGGAAAGCTTCTTGTTTCTGGTGTAACCACAATATACAACTGCAGTACTTCGCCTGAAAATATTTCCTTTTTTGAACAATACAGTGGTGTTGAAAAACTACTTATCTTGACTTCTACTTCTAATGATCATCTTAATATGTTGGTACTGTTTACATTGGCCTTTTTGATTGAAGATAAGAACAACCATATGATCATGTCTAGCAACCGTAAGTTTATAATTTTTAGTCTACCCGTAAACTCAGACAAGCAGGCTAGTTATTTTTTGTTATTTTACGTTGCGTTAAGCGGTGAGGTGGTATATATGTATGTGTGTATGTATGTATGTATGTATATAATATTTTGCCACATACAATTTACAATTTCTAAAATCTAAATTAAAGGTTAAAATATTTACAAAGTTTTAAAATATCAAGAACATTAAAAATAAATATATACAATTTTTAAAAGATCACAAACCCTTGATTAGAGTGGCAGGGATAACACTAGAAAGGTCGAAGGGACCTTAATTCCGTGATGGCCTCTTTTAGGGGTGTGTAAAAAGGAAAATAATAAACTATTGTTTATCTTACTAAAAATTTAAAAAAGGTAAGTGCATAGAATTAGCGTTATATTCTAACTCCGTTTTTGTTTTCCAGTAAATTTTGCATGAAACAATTTTTGATCTTATGCTTGAAGGAGTTTATTCTATTTGCTGTTTTAATGTCAGAAGGTAACTGATTCCATAACTTGGAACCTATGTATGACGAGCATTTTTGGCCTGTCTTTTTTAGGAAAGGGGATAGTCAGTTTGTCTTTTGATCTACGAGTAGTTAGGCTCTGATTAGCAGGGTGAAGCATAACTGACAGTAAACTGGTGAAGTTCCTCGAAGACTTAAGTCTAAGAAACTTTGTTTCCTGTGAAGAAATGCTAGCTTGCCATTTATTTTTCCGAGTGCTTTAGTTGCCATTGGTTCTCCGGATAATCTCTCATCGAGAA
>JAYJMH010038954.1:0-15489 GCA_036873815.1 Phacellophora camtschatica | reverse complement strand
AAGCAAAGTCATTCGACAAGTGAAGTCATTCGACAAGTGAAGTCATTCGACAAGCAAAGTCATTAGACAAGTGAAGTCATTTGACAAGTGAAGTCATTCGACAAGCAAAGTCATTCGACAAGTGAAGCCATTTGACAAGTGAAGCCATTCGACAAGCAAAGTCATTCGACAAGTGAAGCCATTTGACAAGTGAAGTCATTTGACAAGTGAAGTCATTCGACAAGCGAAGTCATTCGACAAGTGAAGTCATTCGACAAGTGAAGTCATTCGACAAGCGAAGTCATTTGACAAGTAAAGTCATTCGACAAGCAAAGTCATTCGACAAGTGAAGCCACTCGACAAGTGAAGTCATTTGACAAGTGAAGTCATTCGACAAGCGAAGTCATTCGACAAGTGAAGCCATTCGACAAGTGAAGTCATTAGACAAGTGAAGTCATTCGAGGAAAGAACAGGGTTACTATTATTATTATTATTATTCAAAATCACTACCTATTATAGGCATGGCAGGAACAACAAAACTGATTTTACATCCTACACATATAACAAAGTCCTAAACAATAATACTAGGTGTGTGGAATTACCAAATAATGTTGAGATGATGTAGTTTTTCTGATTTTGTTGGCCTTTATCAGGTGTACGCCCAATCATTGTACCACATTAGCATTCTCACGTTTTAATAGCTTCAGAAAGTTCTCATCATTTGACCATAAAGAACTTATCCTAGCTGTCTCGAAAAGTATGACTCTTTAATTGGTATATTTTAGACACTCAGTCAAAAAATAAATTTCGTCTTCTACTTTATCATAATTAAATAGCTTGCATTCTCGATCGTTAATTGACTCGATGTGTAAGTCATGGTAAATGCATCTCTATTTAGCAAGAGATTGTCTTTGTTTCTATTGTTACCTTTGCTACATGTGTGACATAAATGAAACTTTGTTTGAGAACAATGTTCTGAGAACAATGGCCCTAAATCTGCAGCAGCAAACAGTATTGGCTCAATTCGTAGGCCCCACCTTTGTCGAGTTAAATGTAAAGATATGAATTGTTCGAGTCAAACGATGATGTTCTGGACAATGTAGCCAAATTAATTAAATTTATGATAGGCTCAATATCAGTTGAATTTGACTAAAAAAATAAGAAAGAAAAAACAAAAAAAAAAATATTAGTTGGTATTAATTAGCGGCAGTGCTATTGTTACACCAACAATAAATAAATTGAAAATGAAATGAAATAAAAAGACTAAACACGGATGCGACGTTTCGTATCCTAAATAACAAAGGGAAACGTTAAAAAGTTAAAACTGTAAAAGTTATTCATGAAATAGAAAATCTTTTGGTTACGTGAGAAACGAAGGCAAATCTTCCGTTTTAAAATCAAAATTACCTATGTTATGAGCTTCGTCAAAAACAACAACGGCATTCTTAGGCATTTCCTTGGAAACCAAGTCTGCAATTTTTGGGTCCAGCAAATAATGATAACTGTATACCACGATGTTGGCATGTGTAAGCTGTGGAATAAAAAAGCAACTGCAAGCAACTTGGTACAGCAACGTGGTGCTCCCCATGAGTGTCAGAAGAGCAGAAAGCAAAGGACGTTTAGGCAAGGACACATTTTGTGAAACAAAGACGTCAGTACTGAAGATCAAAATGCGAATTATCACCCTAAAGACTAAATTTCACGCCTTTCGATGCAGCCAAGCAAATGAAAATATACAAAACAGCAAAGTTTCATTCTTTATGCTTATTTTGATTTGATTGAGTACACTCAAAACTGCAAATTCTATTCTTTTCAATTGCAAATCGCATTTCTGTGAAATGAATCTATTGTTTTACAAATCTAACAAACTTTTTCAGATGGCTGAACGCGAGCTTTTGAACTCCTTTAAAAACTGTAGCAAATAGCCTTGTTGTCCCGGTTCCTTGCTTTTTTTCTATAAAATCTGCTCTTGCTTTTTTGTACGCATTTGATATTTCCGTTCCCTAAGTTTATGTGAATTTTCATTCCAATCCTCCACAAGTACACTTCACCCTGATGAATCTCTGTCAAATTCAAATTTAACACGTATATAAAAAAGATACTTACTGTATATCGAGCTAAATAATAAGGGCACCAATTAAGTTTTCTTCCAACGGTTTTCAAATCATCCTACAAAAGTAATTATTCATCGATGCAAAGAATGGTTTATTTTTTGAGCTATCATTACAGCAGACTTTCTAAGATTATAGTGTAGCTATAGAATTACTAGACGAGTCCTTCGTGGAGCGAAGTGCTATCTGATATAACAAATAGACGGAGGAAGCATAGGGAGTGGTATAGTAAGTCTAGTGTAGTTGCTGATCTAAATTGCTGGACGCAACAGTAAGACGTATCACATTGCTGTGTCAAAACAGTCTGATGAAACTCGTTCAGGCACAAGATGGCCTAAATTCTAATCAAAACCACTCATATCAAAAACACTTTGAAATCGTGTTTTAAAATATCTATTCACACACCCCCTGTTTTTAACAACAAAAAGTAAAGAAAATCGTCGAAACAGTGCAGTATTACTCCCAAAACAGATTAGATACAATTCTTAAATATCGGCGTTTACCCAAGCGCGCAAACGCTGCATGGATGAACAACAAAAACGCCTGTCAAAAAGAATTTTTGCAGACGCAACCAAACAAAGTGTGTTTCTTACAAGTCCACAATAAATTAAAAGAAGACTGTATATATTTCCACAACTGCAGTACAAATGTGTATATAAAAAAGATTTCGTAAAACAAAAGATTGCTGTTTCTAACATGACAATGCAATTTGCGATTTGAAGGAATAGATGTCACACTCTGAATGCACTCAATCAAATCAAAATAAACAAAGACATAAAAACTTTATTATTTCGTTTGCTATGACTTGCTTAGCTGCATTGAAGGTGTTGAAATTTATTCCTTACAGTGACAAACCGCACTGTCATGTTTGAGACCATCATCTTTTGTTTTACAAAATCCCCCCTGTTCATAAAGGATAAAAGCCATAATCTTTTAATTACAGTCCCATTGTGAAATATGAACAATCTTTCAAACTAAAATAAAAAAATATACCAAGTTGTAAACACCAGGCTCAATCGATTCTTCTCTTCCTTCAGCATCAAATTTCTACAAAATAATAAAACATTTGCTCGTAAATTTTCATATGCAAATAAAGAATTTTCATCAAGTTAAGCAAAATTGTTGTTAGGCTTGCTTGTTGGCTCGTGTTAGACTGCTCAAGAGCAAAATAGTTCAATCAGTTACTTTGTTTAAGTGTTTGATTTCATATTGCACACTACTAAAACGACCGTTAACGTTGTCGTATCTCAATTAAAACAGAAACATACAAACACGTACTACAATCTAAATATTGACGACGACATAAGTGTTATACTTCATATTGTACACATAATTAACACACTGTTAAAACATTATCAAAGTTGATGTATTTCTAGTAAAGCAGAAACATACAAACAAGCACTACAATCTAAATATTTACCACCCCATAAGTGTTTTACTTCATATTGTACACGCAATCAACACACTGTTAAAACATTATCAAAGTTGATGTATTTCGAGTAAAGCAGAAACATACAAACAAGCACTACAATCTAAATATTGACCACCCCATAAGTGTTTTACTTCATATTGTACACATAATTAACACACCATTAAAATATTACCAACGTTGTCGTTTATCAAGTAAAATAGAAACAACCAAATAAGTACCACAATCACAACATTGACCATATCATAACATACAATGAACACGCTACTGAACCATTATCCACACTGTCGTATATCAAACACAATAGAAACAACTTAACATGTAGTACAATCAAAATATTTACCACACCTCATAAAACGAACACACAGGAATGCTTTTATTAGCCATGTGTTTTGCTCTAACGAAGGATGCTGTCAGGTTGTGACACAGGCCATCAATTTTATTTCCATTCCTTTCAGTGCTGATCTAAAATATAAAACATTGAAAGCACATATTGCAAAATCAACAGTTCGAAAAGGATTCAAAAATCATTTTCTGTTTTATTTATAAGCCCGCTGTTCTCCAATGGAGTAATTAGCTCATTAAACTTCATAATACCGCCAACTCATTGTCCCTAAAGGCGAAATATGGCAAGATAGAAACTAATACAGAATAAATAAGCAGAAGAGGGTATATATGAGCATGCATCAAAAATATTAAAATATTTTTTCCACTATTTAAATATAAAACATTTTCTTTCCAATATTAAAATATTATTTCCATACTTTGAGTCAAACTACTATTAAATTGATATATGTACTCCCCCAGCTAAGATTAACAAATCAAGTGATTTGTGCAGGAGTTATGATTAATTTCAGGGGGTAGTGAGTTAAATGCCATCTACAATATTGGCGCAACGAGGTTCTCATCAGTTCCACACAACAAACACCGCGATAGAACACAATAAAAAGTTCGCTGAAAAAGCACAAGTGCAATATAAAACGAGTATGTCCAATATGTAATATCCAATGTAAACAAATTACAAACAACATGATTCAGTGCAGAATTTGTGTCACAAACACACACAAAATCAGTCCGTTCCTGTTGTTAATCTACCAAAAGTCCTACCTCGGGATGAATACAAAGATTCTTTCTTGCACTGAGTGCGAGGCTCAATATTTTCGGTGTCACGCCATCTTCTTTTTCGTAGTAATCCAATAACTTCTTCAATTCTTCAAGTACCTTGAAAAAATAACAACATATCATTGCAGCAAATAACCGCAGCTAAAACATTGCCCTAAGCAGAACTTTCGAAAAAAATGCGCTTGGACAATATTTGATGTCAATCTTCATCACATCCTTTTTAAGTTAAATAGTAATATAGTTGAGCCCCGCGATCTTTAACTCACCAGTGGAAAAAAAACTTTGTTCGGGATAGGAACCCGATAATGGTTTTGCGCATTTTCATTAAAATGGTGTATTAGGGAGGTTTAGATCCAGAACGAGTATTAGTACGAATTTAAAAAATAAACTTGTGAAAAATGTTGTTCCCACGGGGCATCAGAACAACCTACTCTTCAAATCAGCAATGTGAAATTGACACTATTTTTCGTCGTCTTTTGGAAAAACTAGCTGAAGACTCCGAGAAGAAAAGAAAATTGGCTTCATTGTAGCGACAGCAAGAAGACCTAATCTACGACGAACCTTCGACATTGCGAAAATAGAATGTAAGGTTTACAAATAAAGCTATTTCTTTTGCTATAAATCTCCTTTTCAAATGCATTTTCCAACCTCGTAATCGTAATCGTACTCACTCGTTCTGGATCTAACCTCCCCATTAAGCTGGTTTCTATAGCAAATAAAAAATAAAAAATCACCTTTTCAAGTTCTGGAACAGTTCTTGAACAATATATCAACTTCGTTATGTGATGTGGATTAGCCTGCAAAGAATTCCATAATTTAGATCCTTTAATGTACACACGTTTTATGATTTAAGATCGGTAACAAAATCTAATTTTGGTGATTTTTCAAACATGTAAATTTTTATCTTAGATCACCCTGTCGATATCAACAACGTTGTAAAGCTTGCAAACAATATTGTTTTGAGTTCATTATGAAAAACAATCTTTCTTATCATTCTATTACATTATATTTATATATTTTTCAATTTATTTTAATTTAATTCAACACCAACACCGGGAGTCCCCAAAAAATTGTTACAAAATTGAACGCTTCTTGTGACGAACAGTTTTGAACTATCAATCCAAAATATAATTGATAATATTCTTTAATAGCTGAATTAATCATCGATATGCCATTTTCAATTATTTGCGCTTTCATTGCCGGATTAAACGACTGTAAAACTAAAATTTGATTTGAATTTAAAAAAATGAAACCATGATTATCTTCATTTACATGGAAATCTATTTGATAACCCAATGCCGTGCACCATACATGCCGTGAACTCACCTGTGTTTGTAGCCAAAGCTCTGGCTTCGGCCTGATCTCAAATTGAATCTATTTGATAACCCAACGCCGTGCACCATACATGCCGTAAACTCACTTGTGTTTGTATATCAACTGCCCGTTATCTCGAATACTCGCTATTTCGAACAAATTTTCATTTTTCCTTCACCAGGTTTTCTTAATTCTAACACTCTATATCTCATTCTCGAACAGATTTCACATTCATGTGGGAG
The DNA here is from genome assembly GCA_036873815.1 of Phacellophora camtschatica. NCBI lineage: Eukaryota > Metazoa > Cnidaria > Scyphozoa > Semaeostomeae > Ulmaridae > Phacellophora > Phacellophora camtschatica. Next base: position 9,292 of record JAYJMH010038954.1, on the reverse strand, counting down.
TTCGAAATAGCTGATGTCAACTGTATTTTTTTCTAAATACTAAACGTAAAATATTTTTCGTTTGAAAATAAGGAATTTAATATTAAACCCCTCGCAAATGTCAAAACGAACAATCCCCATTATGAAAATTGTGTATGCATGCAATTATTTCCACCAAAGACGCAAATTTCCCTCAAATATTAAACAAAACATCAGAAAACGTCTGGTTTTAGCTTTCATTCAGATTTTCACTTTCGCAGCTTGCAACTCCACAATCACTCAACCTATTTGACTGGAGAATGTATCAAAATTTAAGTTAGAGTCCCGGTATTTACAATATATACATAAAATTGAGTCAAATTTATTTGTCTGCATATTTTTCCCATTTACACAAACGTGCAGTAATTTTTTTGGAACACCGTGTATTGTAGATTGATAGCAGATTCGTCACTAGGAGATTTTTGGGACACCAGTAATATATTTTTACTTTTTGCATTCATTCTGAAGACATATCAACTGTAACATGAAAACGTCCAGATAATAATCTCCATGACAAATAAATTGCCCTGTTTCACAAATAATTTATGCTCTTCGAAGTAATTCTCAGGAAACAGACGAGTTTAAGTGTGGTTTTCCTATTCTGTTCATTTCCTTTTATTATTATCTACTCGATTACTCAAGCAAAGCCAATCAGCCAGCGACAGAAAAATGAGCTTTAGTAAAAATTGTTTAAAATTTTAATGCTGTTGGAAACCATTAACATCGAAACAACCCACAAACTTCAATATTTTTGGTAAAAAATTAATAATTAATTAATGCTTGATTAAATGACTACATTTGAAACATAAAAACACACCACAACAAATTGTATCAAGTGACTCACGACTCACCAAAAGATAAGCAACAATTAACGACAACAAAGATAACGTTTTCCCAGTTCCAGATGGCATTTCCAGCAAGCAGTGACCCTGTTTAGTAAAAACATTAATCAGCTATGCAATAAGGTCCCGAAATTAAGAAACGACTTGTAAGAAATGTTAATGCTAATTTTCTTGAAATGACAACAGGAAAACAATGGAAACTATATTAAAACAACAAGGCTTGAAAACTAATTGAGGTCACCAAAGCTTAAAAATGGCGGAGGTGCTCCGAGAATCGCTTCGGCGAAGGTAAACTACGGTTTCTTTCTTGCAACTAGTACTGAAAACGTGCGTTTCACAAAATGTATTAACTGTATATAATGAGAATTTTACGCCATTGAATTAAGTAGCTTTTTTTTCTTCAACAGGGCTCAATCCAAAAAACTGCTTTCTTAAATTCGGGGCCTTACTGTACTTCATAATAAGCACAACAAAAGGTGTAGCCCAATTTAATGTTGTATTTTTGTACTGTACGGAGTGTCCCAAAAAACTGTCCCAAAGTTTTCAAAGCTGCTTTGGAGGAGTTTCAGTTTTGGGAATTCTGTTTTTGCATGACGTTGAAGTCGAAGGCTTCAACTTAAAGTTAGATACCTTGTTTGCCAAAATCTGCTCAATAATCGTTGGAAATTATCGATTTCTGCTGCTGCAAGTTGCTGAAAATATCATATTAAGGCTTCGAGAAAGCAATTAACGTTGGCTTTGTTTTAGTAAAGCTCACTCAGTAGATTTTGGCAAACATGGTATTAAACTTTAATTTAGCAGCTTTTCAAACATGGGGATATACACAAATTTGTTGTGTGTTATTTTTGGTGCTGTTCAAAGAGACAACGGGCATGCACTCTGCATGCAAGTAAGCCACACTACACACAACGTTTCCAAAGAAATATCGGAGATTTGAGGATTTATTTGGGGACTTCTTTGTGCAGATTGATTTTTTTTGAATTGATGAAAATAATTACCATTAATAATTTAAATCAATTTTCAAGTTTAAATTAAATCAGTAAATTAATTTTTGAATTTAAATTAATCATTTCTTGCAATTTATTTCATGAAAATACTGGTATTGAGAGCTGAAAATCGTAAAATATTGGCATCGGTAATGCCCTATATAGGTGCCCTCTTTTAAAGCATGAATCAACAAAAAAGGAAAAAATGTTGTGTGTAAAAGTAATTTGAATACAAATGTAATTTTACAGTAATTAAACATTTTATAACAGAATTAGTATTCAATTTTTAAATCGTGAATCAACAATAAAAAACAAAATATTGTGTAACATTAACTTATATAATAATTTAAAATGGTATAACAGCAATTAAAAATTTTATAATAGAATAATACCTTTGCATCTAAAGTTTTCTTCAGTTCCAACATATATGAATACTGCTCTGGGTATATGTAGTCGTAAGGAAAGTACACAAGAAGTCCATCTATGTTCAGCCTAAAATGTAATTAGATATAATGACAATAAAGAAAATTGAAATACATATTTTAAATATATTATTCATCATAAAGTTATTTAAAATGCTTTGAATCCTGAATATATTTGGTTGCAGCCTGAAGGATTTTAGTAACAGAACTGAGTAGCAATTTATCATAGCCATATGTAACAAGATTGTCTTTACAGTTATTATTTGGAAGGTCTGCCAAACCAAGAGGCTGTAATATTGCATTTGACAGTTGAGAAGACCACATCTATGTACACCAAAAGTACAACAGAGCAGGAAGAAGTGCTTTGTATCTTCAACACCTTCACTTACTGGGCATATTTTACTTAATGTTTTATTGAAGACAGGTTTTAAAACATAAAGATCTATAGCAATTTTTAATCAGATTCTGCATAAAAAGTTTTTGCATTTCAATATCACTTTTTTATAATTTATAATTTTGACAAAAATATAGGTAGGCATGTAGAAAACCAAACATTTTTTGCAGAATCTAATTTTTATGATTCAAAAATGCAATATCTCAAACATTTGGAAAATTTCCATAATGGCAGCCTTTTAAGCAGAATGTGGATAAGTGTTATAATATTTTACATTGGTGTTTTGCAGTTTTGCTTGGTTTCATTTCATATGAAAGCTTTTCCATGCAGTCCAGAACAAGTTAGTACAAAAGGTCTTTGAAGCAAAAGTTACTTATTTTGGACTTCAGAAATGTATTATTTGGTAAAAACAATCAATCAATCAATCAATCAACCAAATCAATCAATCCTGACAAAAGAAACCACAACTGGCAGAAGCAGAGTTTTAAAAATAGGTTTTTATTTCCTTGCATATAAATTATTGCTTTTTCAATTTTTTGCCCAAACTTTGTCCTGACCAGATTCAAATAGAACCTGTGTTTCTTTTTAGTATCTGCACAGTCACGCAAAAATAAAATAATGGGATCCATCAAATGAGAAGCATGCCATTTAAATTATTCTGTTTGGCATCATCCACAAGCTCGCCTTCACTTCAAAATCTCAAGAAAAATTGCAATTCTCTGGTTTTAGTCCTTCACACAAATTTGTTGAGACTCAGAACTTGGTGATCTATAAGCGGATTTTGGAGGGAATTGCAATAAAATTTAAGTTAGAATCTGTGGATTAACCTGTATTTGATTTGTTCCTTTTCTTCTTTGATATTTTAAAACAAAAAGGAAACAATTTTTTGAGATATGACCCCGCACTTTGCTAAACAATTTTGAAGCAAGAGTAAATCTTTAATAGTTGATTTTGTGATTATCTCTGCTCTATGCACTGCAAACAGCTTAAAATCTCCACATTTCATAAATTTTCTTCGTTTACATTTTTCAGAAGTGGAATTTCATAAAAAGAAACTTAACTTGTGTGAATTTTATAAAAAATAAGCTTAACAAGCTCCTAGAATTCAACCGTTATTGCTATCCAGGTTCTGTGAGTACACAAGAGAGTTGTTGTTGAATCCTTCAAAGTTGAGGTTTTGGAAATATACCTTCTCTCATGCAGGAAATGGGTCAAATTTCTGCGCAAAATATCTGGCTGTGAGTCAAATTTTTCTGGACAATTTTTTTAATGTTTTAATTTGCATTCTGCGCAAAATAAAAAGTACAATAACGTTGTGAGACTATACTCTTCTCTGACTGGGCCACAATTCAAGAGAGGCAAAAATTTGCACCAGAGAAACTTTTCACATGGACACATAGGCCCCATTTACACGAGACCTGCCTAACCGCACTAATTTGAGTTCACCTAGGAAAGTGAACTAATTTGGAACCGAACTCATTTGGTCTCGTGTAAACACTTGAAAATGGATACATTTTAGTACACTTCCATAACAAGAGTGCGCTATTATGAATTGGAGGCAGAAAGAAGATTGAAGCAACTTTTTGTTTGGTTTTGGCCAGCTTATTTCTATGTATATCAACTTTTCGTTCCGTATGTTTTTCATGAATTACTCCTGTAATTTCCTGTGAATTTCGAAGATGGAGAATTTGTACGCTATCGCCATTATGTCTGTTCGCAGCTTGCAACAACATTGAGTTTGGGTATATGATGGCTGTAATTAATGTAGAAGAATGCTCACGCAATAAGAAGAAATAAGTTATTGGCCTTAGCTGATGAAAGCTCACGCAGGCTCAACATTATTTTAAAGCAAATCAAAACCAGAAAAGTCCACAATAACTTTTACCAGCAATGCTGTTTCCTCTTCTGTCCGCAAAAAACTTTTCTCTGCTTTCTTTCTATTTTTGATAGAAGCTGTTGCAAACATTTCCCTTACGTTTCAAAACATTTTTAAAATTTTGACTATCGCTGAGGAATGCAGTGAAGAAAAGAACTCTTGGCGCGTTGGCGCAATTTTTTCAATTTCTAGTGCGCCTTTGCTGCATCATAAATTTTTACTGCAGTGCGAGCGTGCAAAACCAAGACTGCTGTTGAAGCTGTGTAAACGCAACACCTAACTAAACTAGTTTGGAACCGGTCTCTTGTAAACGAGTGGAGCCGTACTAAAATTGATGTGGATCAATTTGGAACCGACCATGTGTAAACAAGGCCTCAAGTCTGTGCTCTTGCACACTTATTTCTTTTCTTTTATTGTTCTTGCCGAAAATGTTCTTGCAAAAAATAAAATACTATATAAAGCTTGACAACATCATCTAGACTACAGTAACAAGTTCTAGACAATAATTTTTAGTTTTAAAATACAGTATTTGGATTTTTAATTTTATTTTTGATTCTATTTATGTCTTTTTATTCTGATATTTTCTAATCTTTCATTGATTTAATTAGTTAAAACTTACTTCATTTCTCTAGACTAAGACCACAGTAGTATATACCTTTTCCTTGACTGGAGCAGAACAGTCAGTACTTGACTTTAGTGAAAATGTGTGCGAATGCATCAACAAAATTTATAGCGTTGTTGTTGCTGTTATTTTCTCGGCACTCGTTCGTGACGTCACAATTTTTACTCTTTCACCCTTCCTGCCCCCTGGAAGTATCATTGGCAAGTTGCTTAGCTGCTTAAACGTGATATTTTCAAGGGGTAGTTGCAAATAACTAACTTCAGATATTTCAAAATGATTTCCTTTTAAATAAAGTTAAAAAGCTTCTACTAAAGGCTAAAAAATAATTAAAAATTTATTTATTTATTTATTAAAAATAAATGAAATTGTGAAATGGCTGTAATCCCTTACTCACACCTTTTAATTTATTTGATATAAAAAGCTCTTATTCTCTATTGATTAGCCTGATTATTCTCCGTTTAAATTGTGCGTAAATTTCAATTTTCATCATTAAAGACCATTTCATCTCAATTCAATTAAAAAGGGGTCACTATGTCTCCAATGATCTAAGCTACTACTTACGATTTAAAAACTACTTACAATAGATATAAAGCTAAAATCCTAAGTTTTCCTTTTTAAAATATTTACAAATGTTAAAAATTTAATGAAGGCCCCAAATGGGGGTCTCTGGAGCCCTAAAGTCCATAATTTTCACAGCTTGGAGCCCTGGAGCCCACCGATTTCCTGTTATTGAGCACTGGAGCCCGATGTTCTCGAGACTCGGAGCCCTGCACTTTGAAAAGATCTGTTTTTGAATTTTTTTGAAATTTTGTAACACCAGAAACGGTGTAGAGTGGCTACATAGTCTCTGTATCGCTCCCCGAACCGATATGTACAACAACAACAGCGAAAATAGAGGGACTGTGTAGCCAGTCTAGAGACGGTGGGGCTTTTGCTAAAATCACATTATGAGCAATGGTTAACTTTTCTCTTGATCCTTTTCAGTGTGGTCTTTGGCACTTTTAGCCAAGGGAGGCAATTGGCTTCATTTTGGTAGCGGTGATGGACATTAAGTTTTTTTTAACCCATCCATATGTAATTAATTTTTTTTGAAAACCCATCAATAGGTAATAAAAATACGGCTATGTTTTGAACAGTATATTAGTGTTATGAGAGATATGAAATTCAGAATACATGTGAATGAATTAACGATTGTGTGATAAAAATTCTAAATGAACCATTGCAAAGCGCTTGTTAGAACGATCCTGATCTCAGTCATAACTGTGGAACACTCTCCTTTATATACAGTGGCGGAGCCAGGATATCCCCGCAGAAGGCCGCACAGGTTTATTTAAAAATACTGATTAAAGATCTAATTAATCAAAAGTTGACTTTGATAAAGTCTAAATATCACAGGATCTCAGTTACTCTTCTTCTTTCGTTGATGTCTCTCTCCGTTCAAATTGTCGTATCACCCTCATCTAAAGCCATTAACATTTCTTTCATAAAATACTTCTTCGATTCTGATTAACCCATTTCCACCTCTCACCTTTCCTAGTAAGAATAGCATTCTTCATGTTTTTTTATCAATTACAAATTTTGGAATAACTCTTGCAATTTTCCAAATATCTTGGAAGATTCCATCTACTAGCGATGGATTAAAAATCCTTTTTAAAAGATTGGATACCAGATCCCCATCGGCACCTTGTCTGGACCCGTTGCCTATCCATTCTTCACCTCTGGTTGCAGCAGGCATTGGAAATCAAACATATTGGTCTGGCTTACTTTGTTGCTCATATTTTGCACACTTTACTGGCGAACACTTTGGCCATTCCGCTGCCTCCATTCCCTCATTTAGACTACTTCCGTCTGAGACAATCTTATTTTGGATAGCTTCAAAATGAAAGTCGATTATTCAAAGTCAATTGCACAATGGGGCCTGCTCCCTGCTGTAGTAGCTCCTTTGTGGTGATATATATTAGTTGAAAAAACAAATCATTGAAACCGTTTTAACAATTCAAGAAGTGAAGAAGAGAAGTTCTGGGAAAAATCAAGGATCTGCAGTGTATTGGTGGGTCCATTTCTCATGATGATGAAAAGAGATGACCAACCAACAATGCGAGAAGACTGTGTAGATCTAATTTTTTTTAGAAATCAGCATTTATTGTGATAGGCATCAATTTCAGATTTTTCAAGGCATCAAGCAACCTATCTACATCCGATAACGTTTGAGTAGAAATGGCACTAGAAATGGTACGCCTGTCTACCAAACCTTGAGTACTCTCGAGCTTCTCTTACAAAAGACAGGGCTGCCCTCATAAAATTTCGAAAGGAGGTGCCACAAAAATTGTCGAGTAGAATTAGAAATTTGCTGATAAATGGTCAGCTCAGCTTTGCCGACTGAATTTCCAGAAGAGGTGAATTTGCCGAGTAAACACCGCTTTACATTTCCATGGGGGTTTCACACCTTCACACCCCCCGCGAGGCTGGCTTTGACAACAGAAAACCAGACTGATCTGGTTTTTCTAACTTTGCACGATATAGTCTGAAAGAACGCTATAATATACCTTTACACATTGAAAATAAATCAAATCTGTCGAATATCGATTAAAATATGACCGGCTGAATACCTTTCCCAATCGAAATTCGCTGTAATTGATTTAGCTTTGTTTGCGATACATTGCCCCCACATTATGGTCGATTGCCATATCTCATATCGCTTTCCAGTAGCGCTCTATGAACTGCATCCAATTTGGATTGGGGAATGAATCTAGATACTTTTCGAAATGTATCCAGGGATCAAGGTCACCTTTTACTTTACCTTTTAAAATTTTCTACCGATTGTTCAAATTCAAGTTTTTATTAATCCTATAATCGTAAGTTTTTGGGATACTTTCAAAAAGATTCAGAAGTCTCTTGTCATTCAGCGATCTTAATAACTTCTGATTATTTATCTACAAATAGTTTAGCAGTATCACCTCGATACACTAGTATCATCAGCTTCATCAGCATGCGTATTTGGGCTTTGTTTTCAGGGCAAGGCTCGAAATCGCGAAGAGAAAGTATAAACAATAGCGGTGCCAACCACTGGGATACCGCATGTAACAGGCTTTAATCTAGAATCAACCCCCTCTCATTTTGATACATCTTAAAAGAAAATGTATCAAAAGATGTATGAGACTGTATTTTCAGTTTGGTTCCAAAATATATAAACCAAGCCCAAAATGCAGTGTGCAGCTGGTTCTTAGCAAATGTTCAACAGATTTAACAGATTTTACGCATGTAAAGTTGCAAAATTAGAAATTTAAGATTCTTTTTCGACGTCACACTTTACCACTCTAAATACAAAGGAACATACTCATTGATTTCAGATGCAATATCCCTTCATTGATAGAGTGGTCTTCGAGCTTTGCACCAGACCCATTAACTCCGAATATTTTCAGCAAAACACCGAGTAACCTAAATTCTAAATTCTAAATTCTAAAATCATGAATGCAAATTGTTGTTGACTTATTAAACAGTTAGAAAGCCATTCATGAATTATACAAGGATGATACATTTTTTTGCTTGATGGGGGCCGTGGGTAAATATTATCCAACATCCAATGTATAAAATGTATGCTATCCATTTTAACCATCCACAAACAGTTTGGGCGCAAGGTCTCCTGCCCCCTATATTCCCAGCCCCCGAGTATTCGCCAACAAAGTTTCCCCGCCCCCGGGCTGCCCGGGGGGGATGTTCAGGGTAGGAATTGAACAAGACATAAGTCCTGGATTTCCCCGGAAGGTCTTCAAATTTCATTGATGTTTTGGGCCTCGTAATTCTGTTTGGGTAGATAAAAAAATTTGCGTGGACTTGTTTTGGAGGCCACTTTCCAGATAGGGCAAATTTCCCCCTGCTCCATCTCATCACCACTGATATACACCTCCCTATAATGAATAACTTAATCCAATTGTTAAAAAATTTACGAAATGTTACAAAGCTATTTATAAGGAAAATAAGGTACCCCAAAAAGGTACTTTCTTCAAAAAGGTACCCCAAAAAGGTACCCCAAAAAGGTACTTTCCAAAAAGGTACTAAATTCTAAATTCTAAATTCTAAATTCTAAATTCTAAATTCTAAATTCTAAATTCTAAATTCTAAATTCTAAATT
>JAYJMH010038943.1:0-15490 GCA_036873815.1 Phacellophora camtschatica | reverse complement strand
TGCCATATTAAAGAACAACATGGAATGCAGCCCGAGAATTTGCACAAACAATTCAAAATATTGCGCAAATGTCGAGGTATCATTTTTACCTTTTTTATTATTATATTTTATTTCACTTACCAAGAGGAAAATTCAACAAAGTTGAATTTATCACAGCCACTTGATTCATCCCATACTCAGAAATTGAAATGCACACCCTGTAAAAGTAGTTTGACATTAATAACATATTGCATAAAATTTCGAATTTGATACAAAAATGAGTTTGTCTACAACTTAAGATCAGCTAATAACATCGCATGACATTCATCCCATGATCATATTATAAGTACTGAAAATTTAGTAGCAATTTTTCAAAACCATTTAGTGTATGAAATAATTTGTTATTAATATTGCACTCAAACCGGACCGGCAAAGGATCCACTTGATTGGTTCTCGGTTGGTCTGTAAAAGCAGTTTTTTTCGAAGTCGTATTGGACAGGCATTGCCTTGGTAACAGCCTTTCTTAAACGATTACTCAATACATGCTGAAAAATCTTCGGACCTTCTGTAATAACCGGGCCTTATGAAATGATATTTGGACCTTGTGTAATACTATTATTTTACACCCCACCCCAAACTTCCAGTTTAACAATAGTTAAATCAACTGTTAAAATCATAATCACATACCATTTAAAAATCAAATAACAAATATAGAATAAATAAACATATCATTGACAGAAAATAGATTTCACGACGCGACGAGCATATTCTCTTTATCAAGACTATATTTCGTCTTTATTACTATAGTGCGTGGCCGGAAAAATCTCGGTTTGCAGGGATATGGCTCGAAATCCGTGAAGCCACTAGACTCAAATTGTAATCAAATCGATATCCGATGGGCTAACTTAGAGTTTGGGGTATCACCAAGTCATCTGCACACAAATTGGAAATTCAAATTACCATCAACCGTGACCAAGCCAATTTTATGGAACACCATTCATTTCCAGTCCATACGGTTGCTCCAATACCGATTTGGGAGTTTTATAATTGAATTTCTCAAATTCTAAACTCGAACGTCCCCATAAAAGCAAGCATGTCGTTTAATGTCAAAACATGGACTGGAAATAAATGATCGTTCTTTAAATTCACATGAAAGTTCACAGACTAGGGCAATTTTTATTTTAAGTTTTGGACAGTTAAGCGTGGTCGCAGATGACTGGATGATATTCCAAGCTCTATGTTTGCTCCTCAGACCTCACTTTGAATACAATATTTCTTAGATCGTATAGAATATGATTTTTTTATATACTCTACAATTGTAAAGTATTCTATAAACAAATTGATATGATACGATATTTGTACTACAGCACTGCAAACAGGGAAAGAAAGTAGGATCATATGATAAGAAAAAATATTATCGTTTGCATACAGTAATTTTTAGTTGTTGTAGTTGTTGCATGTTAGCTCACTCTGTCGGTGCGCGGTATTTTTTTCAAAACTTTGTTTTAAAATTTCAAACTATGCTGTACCCCCTCTTTTACATGTTAAAATTTTCGTACCCGTACAAAATCTAACTTGCCCGGGTCCCCGGAGTTATAAGTGACTGGCCCATAGCCCTTTTTATAAAAATTGATAAATATCAAACAAGGCTATTGTCTTTCAAATTTTATTTGGCTGAATGTGAAGATACATGCATTCACACATATATAAAACTGACAACAATATATATTTCTAAATTGAAAATATAGAACTTACGACAGAGGAGTGCTAATGACAGGGGTAAAGAAATAATTCATTTTTGCAGTGGTAAATCGTTCCTAAAAAGAAATTGCATACATTTTTATACGATTTCATTGAAAGTAATTTAATTCCATCTCGATGGACCGATGTTTTCAAAAATGTTCATTAAAATGCTCATTATAGGCTGCATTGACTATAGAATAATAGCATGGAATAGTTACAGCAAAGCTAAAAGATATTATATTATCTCAACAGAACACAAGTCCCACTTCCTTCACTTTCAAAATAGGAACATTATGTAATAGCACATAAATTAAAAGAGCAGGGGCACTGTGGGGTCCTCTTTTTAGGGTGGGTAAAACAAATGTTTCATCAAATTTTCATCAATTTCCCTCAAATTTTTTGCATGGCGGGACCTATAATTTTTTATATGAACCAACTTCAATAAAAACATAGCGACTCAGATTTAGAGCTTATACGACCCATGACCCATGAAAATATTTCATATTTGATACAATGAAGCATCGTATCTTAGCGACGACAAAGCCATACAATCTGACAAAAGTTTCTATCAAACTTATGAATTTATAAAAAATCTCCAACAAAATTTATAATAGGGTGGGCCATAGCCCCCCTCCCCTCACAGGCCACTGCGACCCTGAAACAATGTATCAAACTGAATACGGTTAACACAATGATAATTAAAAAGCTATCAATCATAAAACACTTAACACTTACACTATTTAAAAAAGGACTCATCAGAAACGTTGATGTTTGTAAACTGCCAGTTTCACGATCAACCATCTTTCTCATCAGCTGTTAAAACATGGAGCAATTTTTATAATTTTTTCAACTTTGGAAAATCAATGTTGAGAAGAAGAATTTTTATAAAAATGTGCTACTCTAACAAACATTAACTATTTATTTACTTTCGATCCTCAATTAAGCTAAAAGTTGAAAACAGACATATATGAATTTTTCCTTGTAAACCATCCTTGTAAGTTATTTTACCTTTAAAGACACCGTTCATATGTTACCATGTGGGGGGAGGGGGCAGGAGGTTTTTTTCAACACTAATTTAGAAAATTTACAAAAATATTCGCAAATTTTTCTCAGAACCTCCTTTCCCCATCGTTTCATAGGACACAACCCCGTTTTCATCATGTATGGAAACAAGATCCCGTAAAAAGAAAGCAAACTTATCTTTAAACAATCTGCAACTCCCTTTCATGCATGAAATAAAAACCAAGAACCCCATAAAACCTCCAGCCCACTTCCATTGTAATAAATGAACGGTCCCTAACACAAATGCTGTAAATTTTATCTGGTATTAAATTATTGGAAAATATTCTTGTTTTCTCGGCTGCTGCAATAAAAACGCAAAATACCTTTTAAACTAATATTGCAATAAAGGATTAAAAATAGACTTACTGCATCAGACTCGTCATTTGAATTGTATTCCACAGATTTCAAAGCAGTGGTTGGTGAGAAATTACTATCCTACAAAATGTGAGATTTGAAAAGTATTTGCATGCTTTCAAGGAAAAATAATGTTCTATGCTGGTAGTTATCTCAATGTATAAAATCGGTTACATATAATACCAGCAGGGCAATTGTTTATTGCAATTTTTAATGAAACATTTGTTGGTTATAGTTGTGGTAAACAATTCTAAAATGTCCCCACGTTTGCAAAGCTGCTATTGATGCTGTTTAGCTTTGATAATTTTATTTTTGCTTGAATCTGATACAAGAAGCTTTAATTTATAGCTTGGTACTTTGTTTGATAACATATATCCAATAAGCACTAAGTTATACTTAATGTAACCGAAATAAGGAGATTTATGCTGTTGCAATCAACTGAAAATACTACATATTGGCTTTAAGAAAGCAATCAACCGTTCACTCCTCGTCAGTATTGCTCAAGGATTACTTGGCAGATTTTGACAAGCAAGGTATCAAGTTGTTTTGAGTTGAAGCCTCTTACATCAACGCCAATCAAAAACTAAATTATCAAAATCAAATCTCCGCCATAGCAGTTTTGAAAATGTGGGGACAATTTTTAGGCCACTCGGAAGGTCCCCAATCTGTTACAGCCTCCTATGGCACCGTATGTGAATGGTATAAGTGTAACTAGAATAAAGCTATTTTGGGTGGCAGATTCTAAGAAATAGCTGATACATTAACACTAAAAGTCCGAATCTGTTACAGCTTCCTATGGCACCGTATGTGAATGGTGTAAGTGTAACTAGAATAAAGCTATTTTGGGTGACTAGATTCTAAGAAATAGCTGATGCATGAAAAGTTAAAGTTATATTATATATCATCAAAAAGTTAGATCATCATACTTTTTGAGATTTTAAACGATGGTGGAAAACAACAAATCCGTTATTATTGATGCTGAAGCCATGACCATGCCAACCAAGCTAAAATAATAAACAATTGAAAAAATAACATTTAAGAAAGCAGTATGAACGAAAAAACTCTTACCGACTGAGGTGTCGTTAGCAAAGGCCGCAAAATATTGAGGTTCTGGGGCCAAAACCCATTTTTGGGTGCTGAATCTGATTTTGCTGTTGGGAGTGGTATAATGATAAAAAATTATTTCTGATGTGTTTTTAATTTGCACAACAAAACAAATGATATCTTCCTCTATTTGAAGGTAATACATGCTAACAAGGTATAGCACGACAAAGTTTCTAATTGTGAGTGCAAACTAACCTTTTGAGAAGGAATCGTGTTCATCAATTCAACTATTGTAATATCCTGACCTGCCACTCCAATAAGACCCTATAAAAGTTTTTTAGAAAAGTCAATGCATGATCATTGTATATATCATTTTATTAAATTGTTGCACATCCAACAGTGAATAATTGCCAAATTTAATGAGTAAATCAGTGGCAAATGATGTTCTTTGCATTAAAATGTTTGAAGCTTCATTTACACAAGACAGAAAATCAAGAAAGAAACACCAATTCAAGAGATTCTGTCGTTATTCTAACGCAGTGCCATTGGAATAATGGGGGAGGGAGGGGGGATGGCTTAACAATTTATTAATCAAACCTTTGTTAACAATACATGATTGGAAACACACGATAAAAGTATTGTGTGTGTTTGGGAATACTTCATATTGTGTATGCGTAAATGTTTAAGCTGTCCTACATTTTCTGGACTAAAATTCATGGCGATTTCACAAATCGAAGGTGAAACTGGAAGTATCAAACAGTTTAGTATATGACTTTACATTTTTATAGAAGATTGCATGAAATTCTAAAATCTAGTTTAGCCTTTCAAATGTATCTGTAATGAAACTATCTTTTCTGCCCGATGATATCTGAACTAAATATCTTCAAAAACGTTAACTGTTTTCGATAACTATTTTATTAGAATAGATTTAAGAAAGATCATTTTCGATCACTTATTGACGAAATTGCAAATAGATCATTGAAACAAAAATTAAACATTTTCAAGTGTACTTTGGAAAAAAAGGTAGAAAAGCTAATTGCTTTTGATAACTAAATCCACTTTAGTTTCTGTATAAATTGAAAAAAATTCATTTTTAATAAATTATTTACAGAATCGCAAATATATTATTAAAAAAACAATGAAAATATTCCGATTCACTTTGAAAAAAAAGTTAGAAAGCATAATTTCAATTGATAACTAAATCCACTTTAATCGTCGTTTAAATTAAAAAAAATTCATTTTCAAGCAATATTTACAGAATCGCAAACATATCATTGAAATAAAAATTAAACATTTTCCGATGCACTTTGGAAAAAAGAAAAGTTAGAAAGCATAATTGCTTTTGATAGCTAAACCCATTTTAGTTTTCGTATAAATTAAAAAAATTATTTTTATAATAAATTATTTACAGAATCGCAAACACATGACTAAAAGAACAATAAACATTCATATTACATAGTAAGAATACAATATTGTTAAATCAATTACCAATGGTGCAGTACTATTGACAATAGGAACAACCACAGAGGTAACCAGAAGTTGTGTCTAAAAGAAAGATTTTGCCTCACAATGTATGGGTTAAAAACCCGCATATAAAAACCTTATGTTTGGAAGGAGGGTTTGCATGAATATAGACTTGCTGCAAGTCTATTTCGTGCCAAATTACAAATTTTTATTTCATACTCTATGCATCGAGGGAATGCCATATCGAGGAAATGCTATGAAAGCACTCAGCGAATAATTATTTGCGATTTGGCACGAAATTGACATCGGGAAAGTCTAGCATGAATATGACTACTGCGGGAGAACTACACAATGAAAAGAACAACATATTTCTATATAAACAGAATTCGCCGAATAAAATGTGAAATAACAGGCTGCATGAAATACGAGGGGGCTAACTTGATCGAGGGAGCTAATTTGAGGATTTACTCTCACTGACCTTTAAAATCTCTTTTATAGTTACTTTAAAATTTCAAATTTTTAAGAAATTGTTGATGCAAATTTTAGGGTAAAAGTTCTCAGAAGTTCTAGTTTGTTATATGGGGGTTTTTACTGTGCAACAGTTAGTCACATTGTAACTCCATGATAGAACACAATTGGGCATCCATAACGCAAGGAACCTTTTTTAATACACCACTTTAACGAAATTCTGCCATTATCTTTTTGACTTGAGTTTCGGATTGGAAATGAAAAAGTTAGTCCATCTATGAATTTTCATTATTTTTCCTAACTAAAAATGCTTTTATCAACATTTAAACCCTGAAAGGTTATAAAGGATTTGACTGTAAATTGTCTTGGGGTGAAAATATTTTGTAAAATTCAGCCGCTGGTTGGCATTTAAAAATGCGCACATTGACTAAGTTTTGTATCAGGAAACTAAATTTGAAGTTAAGAACTTTATTGGGCAAAATTTTGAATTAATCCATAATGACAAATTTTCGTTAAAGTGGTGTATTCTCCTCCCTTTGCACTTATTTGTCCCGTATTTGTACGCTTTCATCAACCACATCTCTGTACACATAGTTGAAAAATTCTTTGTTGCGGTTAAAATTACTTCCAATAATTAACAATAAAATATTAAGTTATAAATGTAAAGTTCCATGAATGTTGAATATTAAATATTATATGGACATATTTGCTTTATAAGTACATATCTATGCTTCTTTATATAAAAAGTGCAACAAAGAGAATAAATATTTCAATTTAAATGAGTAAATGAGTAAAAATAAACTCGAGTAAATGTTAAAAAGTTACCTCCCAATCAACGTAAAGAGGAACGTAAATAGGAGTGTTCGAATAATTACTTCCATGCAAAGCAATTGGATCTCCAAGAACACGAACATAATCCTGGAATAAAGAAAGCTAGTAAAAAGCAACGAAAGATACCAACCTCATCTTAGTGTGCAGTGATAACCAATTGTGGAGTGATAAAATGAAAATGTGCAGTGATAAACAAAACAATGTGCAGTGATGAAACAGTGAAGTGATAAATTATCTGCAGAAACAACCCTGTTATTGCGGAAAAAATCATGTCATGGATGATGACTTTTAGAAGGCGTGGTCCAATTTTCGGCTAATCTGAAGGGAATTGTCTATAAAATTTCCTCCTGGGAGTACCCCGGGGCCCCCTATGACCCATACCTGATTTTAGTTTGCAATTATAACCAAATTGTGCAGTGATTTAGCTCGACTGTGCAGTGATAAACAGTAAAGATGTGCAGCGATAAAACAGTACAAATATTCCGTGATAAATTATCTTTAGAAAAACCCTTTTTTCCTTGAAAAAGGTTTGTCAAGGATCGTTTTTAGAGGGTTTTAAGGTTTGGTCAAGGATTGTTTTAAGGTAATCTGAAGGGATGTTCCGCAAAATTTCCTCCAGAGAGTAGCCCCTGGACCCCTGTAACTTTTCATTTCAGTCAGTATATGTCTAGTGATGAAAAATTCCTAAAATATGGTATAAAAAGATATCTAACATAATCATTGCAAAATTTAATCAACAAAATTTCTTCTAAATAAATATGAAGGTATCTGCATTAAATATACGAATTAAGAAACATAATCTTTTGAAAGGAATAAACGCGTTAATAAAAAGCCAATGATTTTGCATACCAAAACTTTGTCATATACATTCCCAACAGTTTCAAGTTTGTAGTATTTACCTACAAGATAAAAATTAAACTGATTCATTGCCTTTATTTACTCAATGAAAACGAGCTTTTGTTAAACATTTATCAATTTATAAGATACACTGCCATTGGGTGTGTTAAAACCTCTCAACTTTTTACAGAATTTTTCTCTTCTAAGGCTATTCATTTATGAAATTTATTAAAATTGTACGGAGGAGGAGGTTGGTAGAACTTCTCGACTTTGTAAGTAAGAAGAGCTCGTAGAATTGAGTTTTACTAGAAATGTTTTAGGAAACGTAAAGTTTTAATTTATTCCCATTTCAATTTCTCTCATTCCACCTGTCCTACATCCCGTGTTCATATTTTAATCCCTCTTCGTTTAAAGTTGTACAAATCAAATCAAAACGCGGAATGTATGACAGGTAGAGCTGGAAAAAACGGCAAAATAATAAAATTGATCTTTACTTTTCCTTAATCCCTTGCTTGTATTACTAAACTACTAGACCAACTATTGGACGTACTATAAATTCTGATAAAAACATACTATTGATTACGCGAATCCTCGTTTTCTTTTGCTCTTTAACCGATTAGACGTCACTTTGATATTAGAATTTATAGTACTATCTACAATGATCAGAAAACTGGACTTGACGTTTTGAATAAAATTGAAGCAACATTGCTCTGTTCAGATTGTGTTTACTTGCTTCAAGTCTATTTGGGAAGTCAGTTCAAAAAGTAAGTCTATGTTTTATGTCTGATAACAATTCCCTATTTCAGCCTGTCTCGAAGCGAATCTACACTTGATGGAGGAGAGTTTTGAGTCTGTACACAAGAAAAAAGGTGTTTCGGTGGCTCTTGAAGGAGTCACAGGTATTTTTTAGAAGAAACTAAGTTCAGGGGTTTTGGGACATTTTTGCTCCCAAATGTTTCATCAAAACTTTACATAGTCTTTATTTATGAATTCATCTAAACGTTGAATTAACTATTTTTTTGTTCAAGCTGCTTAGTTCTAATTTCAACGAGTATCAACAGATTTGAAACTCATGAATGAAACATTTTTTTTTTCTTAAAGAATTTAAGCGGCAAATAAAAGCTGCAAAAGTAGTTTTCGTTATCCAGGTAGAACTGTTTCTTAATCTTTTTTAAATTGAGCGTACTGTTTATTCTCAGATGTTTCTTACAGACTATAACACGTCACCAGTGTAACTCGTTCTAAATGGGTACAACCTTCAATTCTAAAATTTAGAAAGCAAGGCTAATCCATGTCCAGATGATCATCTAAGGCATCCGATGATTTAGAATCATGGGTTGTACCAGGTGTTCTAATCATCCCATTACATCGTCCTGAACGTGGCTTTGTTCTTTGCCACGTGTTTGGTTTAGCATCAAATCAGCAGAACAGGCATACTACCACGTTTTGCTGCTCTTTGGACTGATTTTTGTTTTCACGACGACTGGCGACAGCATTCACATTTGAGGTTTACTTCGTTTGATTTTGATTCGAAAGGGACAAGGAAAGTATAAAAGAAGCAACACCACTTTATTATACGCAAGGTATCTATTATATTTAAATTTATAGGCCTACGATAATTACATGGGCCTAATAAGCTATCTAGCCATAGCTGTACAGGGAGGGGGAGGGGGGTATAGGTAGGCTCAGCTTTTAAGCTAAAAGCTAGATTAAACTTTTATATATCTTATGTAAAAAATAACGCTAAAGGAAATTCTTCATCCAAATCAGACGATTTATCCAAATGTACAGTGGAAAAGAATTATAGGCTTAAAATTAAGGGGACCATCATTATGGAATCAAGATCTTTTCGATCTTTTAGTGCTATCATATCCCTGCCACTCTAGCTTAGGGGTGTGTTTTTAATTCGTTTTTATGTATTTATTCCTTATTCGGTTATTTCTTATTACTTTACAAATTTTATAAAATTTTATCCTTTTATTTAAATTGTAAATTTTTAATTCAGTGGCAAATAAAACTAACTAATTAACTAAGCTCTCAGCTCTGCTATTTACTTTTTTTTGTTTCAAATTCAATAATAATGACATTGTATATTTTTTAGTATGAATTCAAGAAGGCCAGAGAATTATGCAGTTATTGATGATCAGGCAAAATCTGTTCTCATTAATTACTACGAAAATGGGATGAAATCAACTTTAGATGCAAAAAGGATAAAATTTGCATCTGAAGAAACTGGCTTGACAGTTGAAAAAATTAAGGTAAAGCCAGGGCTGGTATCACAAATATTTTGGTCAGTATAAACACAAACCATTCCTCCCAAATTAAGAAACCCAAGTTTTGGAGAAATTTGTGAAAGCCATGTGCACAAAGTTATCCAGCAGTCTTTGCTTGTTAAATTTGCAAAAAGCCTAACTAAAGATTTTATCGACTGACTAGCTAAAAATTTTAGGCCCAGTTTTAACTTAACTTAACTTAACTTAACTTAACTTTAAATTGTGAACTTAAAATGATTTCTGTTTTTCGTTAATCCATAATTTATGTATATTACTGTAATTTTTCCTCAGAAATGGATAGGTAACCAAAATGCAAAGCAAAAACACAAGACAAAGTCAAGCAGTGAGCCAGTTGTTAAGAAAAGGAAAGGAGACAGAAAGTTAACCCCACAAAATGCTTTTTATAAGCACTTGTCAAGAGAAAGTGAGCTTAATGTATGATTTTGCTTGATAAAAAAAGCTTGATAAAATTTTATTTTATGAAATTCATAGTGTCTATATCTGGGATATTCTGGATCTTAATGTGTAAGATTTTGTCAATGTTATTAATTATAATTATTAAATTTCATTGATAATTTTGGTACAGGTAATTCAGTAACTTATGTGTGGATGGTTAATGACATTGGCCTTGCTCATAGGAAAATTGTTTTTTTATTTGACCTGTAGGATTTTTTAGATCATGTTGAGTCATGAACAAAAACAATTCCTTCTAGAGAGCATTTTATAAAAATAGTCAAATGTTTTATGAATTAAAACCAAATGTCTAATATACATACTTTCTATACTTCATACTTTATACAGTATTATATTAATCTAAAGAGAATAATAATACATGTATCTTTATTCAGGAAAACTCAGTGGTTTTAAGAGTCTTGGAGAAAGAAACATGTTTGCAATGAAAGAATGGAACAAATTAGATTTGAATTCCAAAGCTGAATTTGCAGAAGAAGCCAAGAAAATTAATGATGTTTCTGTGGGGGAGTTAAGTGATGCTGAGAAAGGGGAATTGATAAGGAAACACAAGAAAAAATTTGTAAATGAGGTTAGCTTAGTCTTATTGTCTAATATTATATATCATGTAGTATATACCATATACAGTATATATGTATTATATATGTCTCATTAATATTCTGGGTGACCCAAAAAAAACTACATTTAAAAATCTACCATGGATTGCATGTTGCTGTGATTGTGATAATTAAAGTTGATATCAATACCAGATAAACCAAACAAATCAAAACTAATTTTTGGCAATTTTTCTTCCTGTTATTTGCATCAAGCTGAATGCATTCCATGGAAAAAATAACACCAACTGCTCAAAATTAGAAATAAAATGAAATGCTTTGTTTCAAAAAGGAATAGAAATTAAGATTTTTATGAGAAATTCCAGTCATCAATTCAAGGACTGAGGCAAAAAGAAGCTTCCCTGAGCTTTCTTTTTTCTTGTTTGCTGGAGATTCACGAATCTGTGAGATCACGATATTTTCGGAAACCTTTCATAGCACCAAAACTAGTGGGAAATAAATTGCCAAAAATTATATTTATTTTGTTTAGTTTATCTGGCATTGATATCAACTTTACTTGTCAATCCAAACAATTTGCAATTTATGGTAGCTTGTCAAGCGTGTTTTTGGGACACCTGGTATGTTAGCTGAAATTGATATTTTTTACTTTCAATGCAAAATTTTCAGATATGAAATATGAAATTCTATTTTTGATTTTAATGTTTGAATTCTTTATTTTCTTGTTGAAGATTGCTGTTTTGGAGACGCTTGGGATAGAGAGTGCTACAATTATACTAGATGAGAGTAATGATATCTGCTACTATGGTTCTGAAAGAGGAATCGATTGCCTAAATCAAAATAGAGTTATCGATTCAAAGTTTAGGGATTTTTTTGGTAAATTTTGTGTTTGGTAAATTTTGTGTCATCAATATGATTGCATTATTGTTTTCGTTCAGATCTTTGCTTGTTGAAATATGTCAATTCATCTTTACTATTTTTACTAAATATCATTGGCCAATGTGTTATTGCAAATTCCAAGTCGTGTTTCCCATTTTTCCACTCATTGTCAATAGCGTTGCATTAGGAAGAACATTACTGCTTCTCTGCCCCCATGCTCTTGGGGACACATCACACACCAATCTCCACAACCCCTTGTACCTCCCCCTGTACCTCCCCAGAGATATTAGTTTCCACTAGTTGCTTCTCCTATGCTTCACTTTTACATACAATGCTCAAACTTACAAGCACCTCTGACCGAGCAACACTCTCTTAACTGTGTTAACAGCTAGTAACTATTATATATATATATTTTGTAACAAAAATTTTGCATATTAATGAAAGGTTTATTTATTTTCATATTGTTGTTCTTAGATTCCAATGAGAAAAAGGAAAAAATTGTTACATACCGAGATCTGCAAAGGATTTTTAACAATGCTTATGGTACGTATTTTTTTTACTTTTTTCACAAACACAAAAACTCTCCCAACTTAAGTTGTTAATTTTTAGTGCCTATAGACAGTTCATTTTATTCATTTTAATTTACTAAATGTTATTAAATCTGCAATTTATCTTTCTGGGCAACAAATCAGGTTGTAAAGGCATTCATTACCCCTTAATGATCATTTATATGTGGGAAAGTTTTTAGCACTTTTTTAATGAAATGTGGTTTTGAGTGCTTTTGAAATCAACTATACAGCAAAGATCTGATTATGCGACTGGACTTGACTGAAGAGAACAAAGCATAGCAGATAAAACTGTATAGTATAGTATATTTGAGGACTTTGACTTTAATAATTTAATATTGTAAATATTGATAATGACAATATTCCTTTGTGAAACTGTTTTATCTATTAGCTAAAGCGGTGGATTGTTCTCTGGCGAAAGTTCCCTATTTGAAAGGAAATTTCAGTATTGAAGGGATCCCTGAAGGCATTGAATGGAAAAGGAAGGACGGAAAAATTAAAAAGCCTTGCGACTATGGACAAAAGCAGATTGAGGGAATTATGGAAGTTAGTGATGATATTAAGTTTATAATCCAAGAAAACACAGAGGAGATTATTGAAAGCGAAGATGTTGAATTTGAAAAGCGGCATATCCCAGCATTTTTCCTGAAATTAGTGGACGAAGAGGTGGCAATGAGGGCATTAACAGGCGGTGAAAAAATATCGGAATCAGAAGTAGATCTTTCTGTTATCCTTAAGGATGAAGAGTACGAGGAAATGCAAGAAAAATACCCCTGGAGCTTTACGAATGATGCATTAAAGCTAGTTAAGTCGGGAACGAATGAACAAAGAATGGGAGTTATCGTTCCCACATATACAAAATCACCAAAGTTATTCTGGCTATTTCGCTATGAAGGAACAATTAAAGATATTCAACAATTATCAAATGAACACACAATACCTGGTAAGTGGCTGGAAAAGGCAAAAGGGGGCAGATATGTGGAATTGGCTGAAACCGCAGTAATTAAGAAACTAAACATCATCACGCATTCAGATGGTAATATTATGACATTTGAAAACGCAAAGCGAGACAAGAATATGCAGTTCATCATTAGCAAGAGTTTTCTTGTTTCAGTCAGACAAAGGTTGGAAGATTTTCGCAACATTTAAGAACATTATTACATTTTAATATTTTTGAGAGATGAAGTTTAGCTTTTAATGTTTCATAATGAGTTTTTTTTTAATTTCCTTTGAGTGGTTTCTTATACGATTTGTAATACTGGTTGTTAACGCCGTTAAGGGGAATGTTGCCCCATTTTGTAAGCAACATATCTTGTAACTTTTGCATATGAGCGTGTCCTGTTTGCTGTTATTATTTAGACCTGGTTGTAAAATGATTTTGTCTTCTGTGCTGGTATAATTCTGAAAACCCTGGGACCTGCTAAAAATTGAACAGAAACCTGGATTTGCAACTGCGTTAAAGTTATTCAACTCCAGACAAAGACTTTATTTTTCAAGACAACAAGAAATTACACCTCAGAAGGAAATAATTGACACCCCCGGTTTCATAAACAATCTTATGTTTATGAATGGGTGCGTGAAATCACCAAATATTTATATTTGTAGATTTATTCACTGTAACCTACCCTAACATTGAAAAAAACGTTCTACAATTGTTTATGTGTTATTCACATGGATACTCTTTACAAAATAATTCCAATTCTAAGTGAAACAACCTGTAGAAATGCGCAGGGGTCATTCATTGACATAGTACGTACGCACGAGGGAGGGGTACGCTAAATAGCATATGTTTGCGTACGAGGGGGGGGGTCAAGTAGGTCAAGTCTGGTAGGTCAAGTACGTACGGATTCGAAACAAATATATTTCTACTTTTTCGTCTTTTAACACGTACTTGACCTATATTGTACACGAAATGATCCGAACTTCTGTTTAACATTTTGTTAATTGGTTTGAATATTTATTTTATCTGTTTTGTTGCCTAATACACCGCACCTGTCGGTTTCATGTTTGATTTGAAGTGTAAAAAAGTATTGTTCTAAAAACTATCGAACTAAAAAGTTCTATTATTATTTAACTTGCCTATCCAAACCGTTTTCTTTGACTACCTTACGACGTCACGAGAATGAGAATTTTCTCTTAAAAAAAGTGGATAAATTGTGCGCGTGAGAAAGACTGCGCATGGGAACAAAATCTGCTAAGCGTTCCCTCACGAAAGTTTCTCAGATTAAAGTAGTTTCCCTCAAGTTTAGAATAACGCTTATTGATATTACTTACTAAAATGAAATGCAAATTGTTATATACGTATAGTTTCAGTATCAGAATCTCAGGAAAATGCTGTCCGTAAAGACGAGTATAATTTTCGACATTTAGTGCGTACGTACTATGTGAATGACCCCGTAACGAAACCAGCCAGGCCAATCAAGCTTCTGTTGCGGCTTTAACCCTATCTGGACCGGGCTCTTTTTAGCAACGTCAGACGGGGGGGGGGCTAAATTAGGCCTCCTCCTAAATCGAAATTAGTAATAGCTTCTGATTTGCAATTAAGACAACATGATCTATATATCAAATGCTAACAAATTGTCAAGGTAATTAAGGCACTGACGTCATGATGACGTCATAAAAACGAATTTTGGAGGATATTTTACAACTCAATGATGGGTAAGGTTTTTTCTTTGCAATTTGGACACTATTCTATTTAAAAGGCAGGTAATTCTCAATATATATAGCTACATTTTTTGTAAAATTTGTACATGCTTTGACATCATCATCATCATCATTTACGCTTTCCGTCTATAAAGACATTGCGCGGTCTACTATAAGTCTCCAAATATGTCTATTTTCTGCCATTTTTTCATGTTTTTTTACTCTTACTGTTTTGAAACTTCCATCTATGTTTTTCACTACTGTATTAAATTCAACTTTTTCCAAATCCTTTTCTATTTGTCTCAGCCATGTTAATTTTTGTCCA
>JAYJMH010038932.1:0-15492 GCA_036873815.1 Phacellophora camtschatica | reverse complement strand
CTATCTATCTATCTATCTATCTATCTATCTATCTATCTATCTATCTATCTATCTATCTATCTATCTATCTATCTATATGTATCATGAATTAAATCTTTGTCAAGTAAAATTTCGGACCGTTTGATCACCGTGTTGGCTGGCATAGTATGTTCAGGGATGTTCGATGCAATTTTCTCGAGATCAAAACCAAGATTTTTTAGACGGTTACTCGATCCATGCTGGAAAACATTGGGACCTTTAGCTTCACCCTATAATCGTTTAGTCGTGGGGATTAAGAAACGTGTCCCTGTTCCCGTGTTGCTCTTCCCTGTGTCTTAGTAATCGTATATTATTAAATATCAAATCGAATGCTCGGTGAAATGAGGAATTTTTTTTTGAATATTCCAATCTTTTTCCAAGCTTGAATGCTGAATGCTCGAATCTTTTTCCAAACTTGAATGCTGATGCACAGGAGTGACAAAATTTAGAAACACGGAATGTAGAACGGGTAGAGTGAGAAAAACCGAAGTGGGAATAAAATACAAACTTCACTTTTCCTAGAGCCCGTGGTTAATGTTTTGACCTTCCTTGCTTCAACACAAAAAGATAATCTTATTTCTGATTCAGCTTAGAGTTTGTTTATAATTCATTTTGACTATTATTCATTTGGCTTCAATTCTTGGCATTTTTGTATGAAAGTTTTCTTTTTGTTTTTTTTAAAAATCCTCTTGAAAAAGTAATTTAAAAAAAAAAATTAATTTTTTTAAAAACATTTAAAATTTTTTTTTGGATGTTTTTGTATTTTTGATTCATGCGAGTCATAAGAAGTTTACAAGACCGATATTTCCTTCTATCCTCTTGAAATAAGTGTACAACATGCACGTATTCCATGGACTAATAATACGAACGAATTGAATTGCTGCACATTCTTCAATGACACATTTTCGTAGCCACAGTATACTGTATTTTTATAATTGTTTATCAATTCTAGGGCAACCATATACGGACTTCGAGGTACAACTTTATCACATTCTTGCCGTTTAATTTATTCGAACAATTTCAAAGAGTTGCAAATATATACTTCTTAGTTCAGATAGTTATAATGGTGAGATACTGAATTTGTTTATATTTATCTTGAGTTTACGGTTTATGTGAAATATGAAATTCATTTCATTTCATTTTCAATTTATTTATTGTTGGTGTAACGTATCGTATGGAACATGATAACGTTTTGCGTGATCAGCATCTCAACAACTTTATGATGAGTATTGCTCAATGTTAAACACCCTGGTTTCCAGAACCTCACATAAAGAAAATAGAAATGTTTTTAATTTAATTTGTTTCTATTTTTTTAATTTTAATTTTGAGGCTCAAGCACGTAGGGTAGATTTTGAACTACAAATTTCAGGCGTTGACGCTGTAGTGCAAAATATTTTTTCGTTGAGTGGGGAAAAGAGTTAGCTGTCTCGGGGAGGGGGTTACTAAAATTCTTTAATTTGCGCGGAAGATTGCACAATTAGGTTTAGACACAGAATGAGTTCAAGTATGAGCACGACATGGAAATTTAAAGAATAAACTTGTGAAAATGTTGGACAACAGAACGTTGGGCTTTTCAAACCTGCAACGTGAAATTGACTATTTTCGTCGTTTTATGGAAAAACGAGCTGTAGACTCAGAGAAGAAGAGGAAATTGGCTTAATTATAGCACCAGCGAGAAAATTTAATGTACGAAGAACTTTGTTGATGTTATTTATTTATTGAACATGGTTCTTCAGTTATTAACTTCATTGATGTTTGTTTGATTATTTTCATTACTTAAACATCTGGTTTGAAGAATTGTGTTTTACATCTTAAATATTCAGCACCTGCAACAAACTGTTTCAAAACAATTGTGCAGAAAAATTTTGTTTCATTCGGATGCGTCAGTCTTTAGAAATTGAATATGTAGCTACAGCGAGAACTTCGTACATAATCCAGGTTTAGCGCCTAAATCTTAGATCAGCTTAAAATTTATCATGCAAAGAGCCTCTTATGATGTACAGTGTATATAAAGTTTGTTTCCATTGGTTAATGCAAGCCTCTTCTGGATTTATTGGTCTTTGTCTTGTCTTGCACGCGATACTATAGACAGTTATAATACTTTAACTATTGTTACTTTTTTCAAATATTCTTTCCAAATACTTTCTATAAATTAAATGTTGTGATTTTAATGAAATTTGCAATGTACTCAAGACAAGCTGGAGCTTAACTGGCTTGGGCCACAAAAATAAAATCTTATAGGCTGCCATGCAGTCAGAAACTGATGCAGATGGGGCGGGGCTTATTGTTTTCAGAACAATAGAGACCAATGGTTTATTTGTTTAATTTTTTGATAAACAATCTCCATTAAATTTTGATTTAAACTGTTTGAATATAATGATTTGAGTCATTTAAATTTATTTAAAGTATCAAAAAAACATTTTCTGCCTGTTCCGTTAAAATGAAAAACAATGGCCGGTGATTGTTTTAGCTTTAAAAACAGGTGACAGAACAACTTCAAATAAAACAGGTGACAGAACAACTACTGGGGCTTAACCGGAAAATCAATGTTTATTTTGTTTTTATTTTGCAGTCAATACCACAAATCACTGCATTGAATCCTCTGGCAACGGCAATTCCTTTGATGTTTGTGCTTGCTGCAAGTGCTGTCAAAGATGCTTACGACGATTACGTAAGTATTAGTTATAAGTAGGTGGAACCATTGTTTAATTCTCCCTTCCCATTGCTTAATTCCAAAATTTCTCTCTTCCCACAACGAACTTCCGAAATTTCTCCCTTCCCTTCCTTCTCATCGAACTTATCTTTTCCCTTCCATTGTCTTTTTTTGTCAAAAATCTCCCTTCCCTCTTAATTTTAGGACAATTTTCCCATCTCCCTTCGCAGTTCCTCCCTCTGCAGTTACTTTCGGAAGGTACCAGAACACATAAACCAGTTCACGGGCAATATGAGACGAGTAGTACGAACAATACATTTACAATAATATCAAGAGAGCAGTGGCTGATGGGGCAGAGGAGGAATACCCATATCCTTCGCTCTGATTTAGTGGGGCAGGGAGTAAGGTTGTCAAAGAGCATACTTTTTTCGTCAATAGATAATGATAGAGACGAAGATGGTGGTGGGGGTACTTTCATCAAGACGTATTCCGCTCAACTCCTGGTTCCATTATCAGATATAACGCAGTGCATCATCATATATTCCATCTCAAATATTGGATAAAACTTATTATCATATTTTTAATAGATAACAAAAACTTCACTGGAAAAATTTGATTTCACTGGAAATTGTTCACTATGTCCCCCCTCCAAATATAATCTCACTGTCGCATATGCTCACTGTGTCCCCGATTATTAATTCTCGTAACAGTTATTCTTATTAGTCTCGTTATTCTCATCTTATGGGCAGCCATTTTATGTCTTGTGAACAAGTTGGCTTGCTTGCATTACCCCCTGTAAAATGAAAATGTGAATAAGATTCACTTGTTAATTAGAAATCAATACCGGGGTTTGTGTTGGTTAATCATTGTTATTTTTGTTTTTAGGGAAGACATTCAAGTGATAAAAAAGTGAACAATCGAGAGGCCCGTCTATTACAAAACGGAAGGTAAGATGTTTTGTGAATTAATGTTTTGTACGCACTTTTTAAACAAAACGAAAGAGAGCCATCTTACGAAATTTTAGTGAAAATTATCTACTTTTCAACTTTTATACTCGATTCGAAAAAATAGCAAGCAAAGAAATAGCTTGACTCGAAAAGTCTTCTCAAAATTACTCAACATTTTACAAAAGCTATTCATTATTCGCTTTTTGTTTGACTTGAAAAATAGTTTGATTCGAAATTTTCGTTTACTTTTGTTTACCATTGTATAGGAATTCTTATTTTTAAATAGTTTTGATATTCTTTTAAAAGACTATAGTCTTCATTGGTTTTTTTTATTGCAGAATTGCTGATGAAAAATGGCAAAATATTAAGGTGGGAGATATTATCAAACTGGAAAGTGATCATCATGTAACGGTAAGTTTTACGCCTCTATCCAGGGTGTCCCAAAAACGTTTTACGCATCTATCCAAGGTGTCCCAAAAACGTTTTACGCATCTATCCAAGGTGTCCCAAAAACGTTTTACCCATCTATACAGAATGTCCCAAAAAAACTTCGTGCACGTTTGTCTAAATATGAAAGATAGACAGTAAAATAACAGGCTCACAGTTTGTTTATTTTCAATTTATTTTCAATGACAACGTCCTAACTTAAATTTTGATTTCTTACTTTTCCCAATCAAATTTTCGGAAAATGTTTGGAGTTACGAATCTTGAAAGTCAAAATTTGAGTGAATGTTGAAACCAGAGCCGCTATAATGCGGTCTCGATGATTTCCCTGCTAAATTAATTTCTTTAGGCCGTTCAGCTAAATCTCTGTTTTGAGCTAACGGCAAATTTGAAGATGAATATCTCGGCTGATACGCCACCAGCCGAGTTAACTTTCAATGAAACTACAAAAACATTTGGGAGCCGTTTAAGTTCTATTTTACTGTATCTACCAGATAAAATGTTCCGTCAGAGTAGACACTTCCATATTGTAAAATGTCCCTTTTATTTTAAGTACAACCTTGCATAACTATGACGATTGTAAGAAATCTAATCTAGTTCTAAAAAACTTTGCAATATTTGCCAATTTTTTCTTTTACAGGCTGATCTGCTTCTGTTGTCAACCAGTGAACCAAGTGGGCTTTGTTACATTGAAACAGCGGAGCTGGATGGGTATGTGTACACACATTTTATCAAAGTTATATCTGCGCTCGGAAATTCCGAGTCCGCTAAATAGCCTGGTGCATCATCCTCGGTTTTTTGTTTTTTGGTTGTGCGAAGGAAAGGTGAAATTATTTGCAAAACAGTAGACCTTCTCGAAAAAAAGTCGTTCTATTGTTATACAGGACTAGTCTCATTTTCGACAATGATGAAATTCCCATACGTTCAAAAAACGTTTAAACTTCTATGTTTTTGGGTCCTTTGGGAGAGAAAGAGGCAAGAATAACCATTCCCAATGGAAATACAGCACTAGCATCGAGACCAGGCTTTATCTCCGAACAGGTCTATTGCAGACTTGTCTTTGCAAATGTAAATCTTCACAGGTATTATTAAATTTCCAAGCTTAAAGTTACAAATTTGAACAAAATAAGCAAAAAACGTATAGTGCAAAATTGTTCAGTCAGCAAAAATAATATTTAGAAAGAAAGGCCGTTTAATGTCTGACTGGTTTGCAATTTTCGCAATTTTACGGAATGATATTGTTGGTTAACTAAATTGGAGCGGACTGAACATAGTTTCCCCCAAAGAATCGAGGCAAGTATTTGTGGCTGGTTTTAGACCATATCCAAGATAATGTCACGCATCATCTCTAGACATATGGCAAAGTACAGTTGTACATTTCATTCTTACAAAGTTTTTTTGAAATGTGTATTTTAAAAATGAATAATATTTGTCATACACCCAGAGACGGCGAGTGTCAATACCTCAACTATGATCTAACACCGACCAGTATTTGAAAAATTTAGAGAATATCTGAAAAGTACCGTGGGAACAAAATTCTGTATTCCCTTATGTCGAAAGTCAAGGCTGTGTGTAGCTTTCTTATTGATTTAAGTCTTGCTATAAAAAGACCAGAAGGTGTTTTTTTGCATTA
Organism: Phacellophora camtschatica; assembly: GCA_036873815.1. NCBI lineage: Eukaryota > Metazoa > Cnidaria > Scyphozoa > Semaeostomeae > Ulmaridae > Phacellophora > Phacellophora camtschatica. The sequence continues at coordinate 9,797 of JAYJMH010038932.1, read as the reverse complement.
TTAATGCTTTGCAGAAGTTTTGCTAAATTGCTGCACGAAACTATAGGCAATATATTAATAATTTATCAATTGATTCATCAGTCATGTTTCTTTTCTCGTTTTAAGGACCAATTTGTTAAAACTGTTTAGTTCACATCAAAATCTTTTTTTATTGCAGAAAATTCTTAAAACGTCTTAATTATGAGAAATTTATGTTCAGGCTCAAATTTACGGTTGTAATAAAACGCTTCAATAAAACGCAAAAACCATTACATAATGCAGCAGTTTAATTTAATTTTTTTAAATCTAATTTAGTTTTTGAAAGAGATTTCTTTTTAATTGCCCAAATTTAAGCTTGACCTCAAAATCACTGAATAATTTAACAACACCTTTACTCGTTGCATGACACCGAGGAAGTTTTCTCTCGAACTCCTTGCGCTTTAACTGATAACTGACTCCATTATGAAATGTTAATAAATCTGAGAAAACGTTATTTGGCTTCATCATTGACTGTGTTTTTGTTGCTGCTTTAACCCGTGCACTCCCTGATTTATTTATAATAAACAGGGAAATCCTAGGTAATTTTTGTTTTACAGGGGGTAGCACAAACATCTTAATTGATCTCCGGGGGTCACTGAATAACATAGATTATGGATATCTGACATGCATAGGCCTAGAGAAAAATATATTTTTGTTTTACGTTTTTATGTTTCTTTATTTGCTATTTTAGGGAGACCAATTTGAAAGTTAGGCAACCACTCATAGAGACTGCAGAATTATGCGATAACAAGAAGGCACTTAGTAATTTTGGAGGTACACTGTTGTTGCTATCAATATTTTTTGACCATTATTGTTTGATGGATGCATTTGTTCAAGTGGTTTTGAGTCGAGTGACCAAGAAATGAGGGGCTGTGTTTCAAAACCAAACTCTCTGGAAGAGCTCGCGTTTGAATCCAGTTGTCGGAACTTCTAATCACAACGGTAGTGGCACCACGGGGGGATAGTGAGACACGCCCCCACCCCCATTTACCAAAAGCATATGCAAATTGTTGGGTAAATGAGTATACCTTACGTAATCCCTTTCAATTTGTTTAGATTTTCTAAACCTGATACCTCCTCTGACTACAAAACCTCGGTTGTCTATCTTTTTGAGGCCGGTAAATGAGTATCTGTGATTGCTACTCGGGCAAATGGCCAAGACTGACCATGATGGATGCAGCACCCACTTTTATCTGAAAATTTAGTAGCTAAAGAAAGAGTGTTTTGGTTGTCTTGGGCTTTTTAGTTGGACCTACTATACTTGCTTATATTTTTTCGAAGTAGATTTAAAAAAATTGTGACTTAGGTTTCCTGAATGCATGCTGTGTTTCTTGAGTTACTTTTCATTGTTCACAGGTCTTGTGACATGCGAGCCACCGAACAATCGATTGGACAAATTTCAAGGAAAATTGGAGATTGATGAAAATGAATGCTCTCTTGATAATTCAAATATTGTTCTCAGGGTGAGCGTATTTTAAGAAACATTTAGCTTTTTCACCTTGGGATCGGCCATGTGGCCCAATGGTAAGCAACGCAAACCCCTCATTAAATGATTCAACATTTAACCCAACTTTTCACCTGACATTTCACCCTTCGAAAATAACCAGAACTTTTATACAAAGGTCTTGAGTACGCGAACATCGGCAGGATGTACACATTGAAATTATAGAGCAATTTTTCTTGATGTGAAGAAGTGATTCATAGTTTCTATATTATTGCTTGATTTTGGTTGTACCAAATAGAATAACAGATATGGCATGTTGCATAGTGGTTCAAGCAGTTTCAGAGCTTGTCGAAGAGTTGCGCCATTTTTGTGTTGCCTGCAAAGATTTTCTTTTGTTATTTGATCCAGCTCGCCTGAAATCAAGTCCAGACTATCAGAACAGGTTACACAAAATGTGGAGTAAAATGTTAGGTGAATTATGCAATCTTTTGGCCACCCAGCACTGAACGTCATTTGGACACTATCAGAAGATATGACCCACCTAGCACTGAACGTCATTTGGACACGATAAAATGACATGGCGATAGGAAGAAAATAAACACAGGATGATTTTTCAGCGTTTGAAACATGATCTCTTTCTGCTTTTATGAATGAACCCTTTTTATAAACTGTTGTTTTTTCATATTTCCCAGGGTTGCGTCTTGAGGAATACGCGTTGGGTATATGGTTTGGTTATTTTTGCTGGTCACGATACCAAGCTGATGATGAACAGTGGTAAGAAATATTTCATTATTAAAATATGATTGTTTAAATTTAAGAACAGCGGAATTTGAATAACAAAAACTTACCATGAAAGTGGGATTCAAATGACGAAGATGTAATTCTTTTGATATCGCATAAATCAATGAAATTGACACAAGGTCGCTAAAAATGTTGAGGTAGGTACCAGAGGTACTTTTGTCGATGAAATAGTCCTGGGAACGATGATGTTGAAATTGGAATTTTTTATGAGCCATCTGGTTTTCGTGCATTCTCTAAACCTCCAAATATATAGCCTGCGTGCAGACTCACCTATAAGGACAAAGGTTCTCGTTGGTTTTACAATATTCTCAAAAACTATAGCTCAGATGTAGCTATTTAAAACTATAATTACATCATTTATTGTTCACGTGGTTAAATGAATGTGTGTGGAAAATTTATGCGATTGGGGAAAATGAAAATTTTACGATCGCCCTCAAAATCAAATTTATATGTTTTTTGAAGCATTTAGAAAATTTATTTTGATCCATCAAATATTTTATTTTAGGATATCAAATTCTTTTTATGAAATGTTTTACCCAGAAATAAATTAATTGTCGTTTTATTCAACAGGTAAAGCTTCTTTTAAAAGAACGAAATTGGATAAACTTGCCAACGCTCTAGTTTTATATGTAAGTGCCTAATTAACGTTTTACTCCCGGCGTATTTATTCAAGTCAACAAATAAATATTATCTAAGTTTTATTTTTCACAACCAAAATGTCTCAATTCTTAGAAGAGATAAATATTGAAATAAATACGAAATTTTGTCTGCATTGAAATACAATGTTTCGAGTTTTCGAATTACGACGTTCTACGTTTTTGAATTACGACCCTCCACATTTTTAAAACACCACACGTTCAACATTATTGAAATATGATATTTTACGTTATTGAAATACGACGTTCTACGTTTTTGAATTACAACGTTCCACATTTTTAAAACACAACGTTTTTGAAATACGACATTTCACATTATTTAAATACGACGTTTCGCGATAAGGCATGTTGCTCTTGCAGGGGAAGGGTTCACAACATTATTTCTTTGACTAAGAGGACTTTAAGTAATTTAGTTGTTTTCTTTATCGTTTAAATTTTCTTAAATTTATATTTATATTTATATAGCTTTTTTAAATATTTGAATTTTTTGTAGATTGCATCTGCGCTGTTGGGCATTTGCACATTTTTGTCCATTATGTCTTACTTTTGGGAGAAGAACACTGGAAAGGTATACAAGATCTTGTGAATTTAAAGCAAAAACGAATGCCAGTTAACAGAGGCAAATTTAAGTGATTATTCATTGAAAACAAAGCAAATTCTCTTAACTAGAAAACTCAAAACAAGCAACCTGCGGTCAACCCAATGTTTCGATTTTCAGGTAGTTTCTTTTCTCTTAAGAGTTCGAGAAAGTGGTTGTTAACTTGAAGATATCTAATAAATCAACAGTATCTTTATAGTTTATAATTTATTGAACACGTTTTAAAACTATGTAAGTGCCTAATTGCAACATGTAGACAGACTGAGAATTTTAATCTAATATGGTTATATGTTATATATAGCGTTCTCGAGAAAATTTTGCAAAATAGTAGATTTAGATGACCTAAAGAAATTTGTTTCATACCTTTTGCAAGCTAAAGTAATGCTCATTCAGCTTTGACTGTTTTACATTTTGATAAAACTTTGTCATGAAAGATCGATCTGTTATTAATTTCTAGATTGAAAGATCTGTTTAACCCTTTCACCCCGGGAAGGGCCATATGACCCATTGACAAACAACGTAAAACATCATATTTTCAGGAGGTAAATGCGGCCTTAACTTTATATTAATATCAGATATTTCAACGTACGTTTATCATAGAAATTAAGTTGGTTTGTATGTGCTAGTCTACCCCCTGCAAAATAGAACTTGCAAATGATTTTCTTGTTGATCATAAATCATAAATGAACCCATACGTGAAAGGGTTAACATGAGATTTGTTCTATTTCAGTATTTCCAAGTGTTTTTGCCCTGGAACTCATACTACAAGGACAGCGCAGCAATAATAGCTGTTTTCCATTGGCCAGCTTTCATTATGGTTCTTAACACGCTTATTCCAATCAGCTTGTACATAACGTAAGTCTTCCTTTCTTTTTATATAATATTTGTTTTCACGCATTCCATGTCAGTTATTATTATTAGATCCCTAACAGTGAAACCTCGTTTCCAGGGATATTCCAAAAGGTCAGTGGAGACGAGGACACAATCATCTCCAGATATATGACCAATGTTATTCGCTCTTGAAATTCACATTTCAAAATAACTTTTTAAAAACGAACTGTTATTTGTCATATATCTAGAGATGGTGTGTGTCCTTGTCTGAACTGGTATCCACCTGAAATACCCCTAGTTACATTGGTATTCATTAACATCGCAAAGTCAATTTATAATGTCGGTTTAAAAGAAATAGATTTCGAGCATGTTGACAATCCTGTAGCTGTTATTTTTTATAAATTGTGAATTTTACTGTTCATTGAAGGTCACCACAGTTTATCAGTTTTGATATGCTCATGTTGTTATTTTTTTAGGATTGAAATAATTCGTTTTGGACAGAGTTTACTCATCAACTGGGATTTGGGAATGTATCATCATGAAACAAACACCCCTGCAAAAGCCAGGTACATAACCATTTTACGCCCGGATTCATTTCTACTAAACAGGCGAATTGTATTAAATTATCTATTAAGCAGGGGGTAGAGCAAATAATTTCAAGTAATTTCTTTAGGGATTTAACTTTGCCAATGTAAACCTCGTCGATTGGATAGGTAGATTGGCATGACTTTTCAATTTCCTTGTTCGTGCTGTCTGGAATTTGTTTTTTAACAACTTCCTTCAAGTCATTTGAAGCGACTTTCGTACTGATGTTATTAAAATTAAATAAATTCAAGAGACGATGTCATACTAAAAGCATGGCTTAAGAAACTCGAGTTGTTATTTTCTGCAATCCTGTATTCGTGAAAGTTGTTGTTGTTGTGTCAGTGAAACGTGAGTTCCCCTTTCCTACAGCAATTTATTCTCCAATGTTTCCCTATACTTGTGCAAGTTGTTGTTTCTGCGTCTGAAAGCACAAGGATACAACGGATTAAAAAACAGGGCACAAGGATACGATGCAAGAGATTAGGAAACATCAACTCGAGTTTCTTGAATTTCTAAAATAATTCTTCAATGCAGAAGGCAACGCGTTTTGTTAAATATTTCCGCCCACGCGTTTTGTTAAATATGTAGTTTTATTGCTCATTTAGAGAAGTTTAGCAAGCATACATATCAAATCATTCAAAGAATTGTTTTCAAATTTTATTTTAGGAACACGACTCTCAGCGAAGAGCTTGGTCAAATACAGTATGTTTTTTCAGATAAGGTGATTTGTTTTTTGAGTTTTACATTCATCAAATATATATTTAGTGTTCCTAGTTTTTAGAAAATCTTGACCATTGAAATGTTTTTTATTAAATAAATAGATAAAAAGATTTTACAATTCCCTTTTTTGAGTTTTTAACAGAAGTACTGGGCGATTCAAAATATGCGAGGCTGCGTCCGGAGAGCAAACTTAGATTTTAGGATATCATCCGGTCATCTGCGACCGCGTTTACTTGACCAAAACTTAAAATTAAAATTGAGCTTTTATATCAATTTGAAGAAACATCATTTATTTCCAGTCCATGTTTTGACATTACAACAACCTATGTGTTTTAATGGCGATTTGGAATTTTAAAATGTGAAAAGGTTCACTTATCAAAATCCCAAGTCGGTATTGGAGCAACTAGGTTGTTTTAATGTTAAAACGCGGACTAGAAATTAACAGCGTTTATTAAACAAACTAAAAGGCTCACGAGTGAGGGCACTTTTAATTTCCAGATTTGGACTGGTAAACGTAATTGCCAGATAACGGGAAGTCATTCTCTAAGTTTACCCTTTGGAATTCCTTTTGCGTGAGCCTGAGATTTGTAGTTTTTTAGTCACTCGCTATATGTATACATTTTTTAATTACGATTTTATAAAAATTCTAAAAACTAAACTGAAACAGTTTTATTTAAATTCAGTGTTGATTTTTAACTTTCGTTTGTAATTTTCTGGCAGATCTACTCTTGTATATATATGTGTGTATATTATGTACCTCTTTTATAGACTGGAACTTTAACACAGAATTTTTAACTTTCGTTTGTAATTTTCTGACAGATCTACTCTTGTATATATATGTGTGAATATTATGTACCTCTTTTATAGACTGGAACTTTAACACAGAATGTAATGACTTTCAAAGAATGTTCAATAGTTGGAAAATTATACGGTAATAATACAGTTTACAGGTTCGGCTGTATGTTTTCTCCCAAAATTATTTTCCTGCATATGAGTATTTTGCATTCCTTTTGTATTTCTTCCTTAATCTGAGGAAAAGAACTGAAGCAGGAACTTAAGATAAACAAACGAGACAATAACCTGGAGGAACCTTCCTCGTTTAACGAGGATAAACGAAGGAAGCTAATGAGTAGGGGAAGAAAATGAAAATTCTCCTTGCCATTTTTATCTATTTCCTCCTCATTTTTTTTCTTCCGAATTCCCTCCGTTTGTTGCTGGATGAAAAAGACATTCTCTGTTCTCAATTTTTATTAAAAGAAATTACCCAGCTGTGAGTTTGTTTATATTTTATGGACAATTACGCCTTTAGAATTTTATGAAATTTTCATGAAATACTGCAAGGTGATTTATCATTTTCAAAATACTAACATATCACAATTTTTAAAATAAACTTGTATTAGACCCCTATGCCAGTACGAAACGTCATTTACACTACGCCGGTACGAAACGAATACGGCGTAGTTTCATGTCAGATTTGAAAATTGAGATTAAGAATTAGCAATCAATAGTTTCAATATATAAAATCAATAGCAATTAAAATTATATTACATTATAATTCAATGCTACATTTTGCAAACGTATTTATAACATCAATTCTTTTAAATGTTGATTCAAAATTGTTATGTTGGGTTTTCTTGTTGGCTGAAGGACAATAATTTTTTTAAATAAATTATAAGGCTCCGCTGCTATAGAATATAGAATTATATAAACTATAGAATTCTAAAATCTTTTAAAAAATGGAGAAACTGCACTGTACAAAACATTGGTGCTCGCATATGGAATAACCTCTCTCCTTCTTTAAAACCAATCTCTAAACATAAAAATTTCAGTAAAAACTTAAAGAAAACATTATTTCTACCTACCATAATTGACTGCGAATTATAACAACCAGAGAGACTAACATATTAACAATACAACCACACTAATTTTTACTAACACTTTATGTATCTTGCTGTTAAACCTTTGGCTTTGTATTAGCATATATATGTATTGTATTAGCATATATATGTATTAAGTTTAGCTGTTGTGTATATTTTAAATTTTAATTTGCGGCCTAGGCTAGATAAGCTCTGCTTCTCTTAGGTCACGTAGAATACAAATTTTTTATTCTTTTTTATCAATAGCATGTATTAGGATTGTATTCTGCGAATAAAATTGAATCGAATTGAATTGAACTGCTAAGAATCAATTCTTGATGAGCCACGAGAAATAACTTGAAATTATGATACTGTCATCTTCCCTGAAGCGGATAACATTTAGTAAATATTTTTAAAAAATGGAGCTCTGGAAATCATTTCCATCAACTGTTGGCTTGTTGTTTTGCAGGCCACCAGGAAGAGGAGGAACCAAATGCATACAATTTACATTTGGAATCGGTTTCTACGGAATCAGTATCTATGGTAATTATCCAATTTTTGTATATTAACATTTTAAGATTGGAAAAACAATGTAAACAATTAAAGAAAATTAACGGATATAAAAATGGCTTGTTGCCGCATCTAGCCAATCAAATGGAAAAGCTCCTTTGTTGTTGGAGGGTCTGATAGTTTAAAAAAATAATAATTCTTGTATTGAGAATCTGAATTATATAGAATAATTGTAATGTTTTGTGATATTATTTTGGATTGTAATACTGTATGAACCCGCATATAAGAAACTTGTTAGCCGAGTCAGTTAGCCGAGTTTCTTATCTTTTTTTAGGTTTTCCTTACTTACTTAGCAGTACAGTTTGATAATTTTTTTTTGGAAAATGATTCTTGTTGTCAGAATTTGACAATGGAAATCTCATTCCAAAATTTTGAGCAGAGTAGCAGGTTATAATAATAAAAATAATAATTGTAAATTATTATTATTATTGTTTAGTTTCTAATAATGCAGATTCTCATTAGCGGGTTCTCGCTTTACACTGTATTGTAATAGTTTGTAATTAGAATGTATGGTAATTGAGAAGTTTAATTGAATTCATTTAATGTATGTATATATATACTTGTGTTATGACAGAAGCATGTTTGCATAAGTAGTAGGTTTTTGATTTTTTACTCTTTTCTTTTCAATTAATCAATATTTTTATTTTTTCAGAAACCTCTTGATTTATCAAGCAACCCTTATGCAGATCCCACGTTCAAATTTTATGATAAAACTTTAATAGACGATGCTAAAGAAAATAAGGTTAGTATCATCATTTATTTCAGCATGATTGTTGTTTAAACAGTATTTCATACTCTTTGATGATTACTAAAGAAAGCTAATCAATGTTGGGAAATAATTCATATTTGAATATGAGCACGTCGTTTATTTAGACTAATTTTTTTCATTTTATTTTCAAATATTTATGGAGGGTGACCCGTCACTTCAGCGAAACACTGATTTTCAAGGTGCCCTCTTAAAAAGTACAATTTAATGTGACTATTCTAATTAGTAAATTAACAAAATTAAATTACATGATTAAAAATAGTTTTACAATTTACAAGTTAAATCGTAGGCTGCAGCAGTCAAATTGTTTCTGTTTGATATATGATTGTACTATAGTAGGAGACTGTCGTAATTTCCTAGAAACGTTGAACTTGTCCAACTTTGTCCGGCACAGTTACTCCAAACTTAATGTCGGCGACACTATGATAAATTCTATGATAAAACTGCCTGCGATAAAGGGAGCATGGAAGAGATAGCAGATAGCTCTCGCAAGCAACCTTATTTCCAGTTACGATTATATTTCTTTATGCATTGGGTTTGAGAATAATTTTGATGCCATTTTTCTATTGTTGGTTAGGTTGGTATCCTGCCTCCTGGCATGTAGTTTGTTTGGCATTTAATTCTCAAAATTCTCTATGGCGAGACGTTTTCTAGCTTACAAGAAGCACGATTCACAGAATAACGTTTGAATTTGCAACTCTTAGAGGTTATTGATTGATATTCTAGAAAGCTTACAATTTTGACTTGCTTTGATGTTAATTTTCAAATTTTATTGTTTCAGAGCGTGATTGAATTTTTTCGTTTGCTTGCGCTGTGCCACACAGTCATGGTAGAAGAAAAGGATGTTGTTGGTGAGATATTTGTTAATACATTTTATTTTGCTTTGCTTTGCTTTGCTTTGCTTTGCTTTGCTTTGCTTTGCTTTGCTTTGCTTTGCTTTGCTTTGCTTTGC